>JAEQBH010005164.1:0-151522 GCA_016808115.1 Tetrastigma voinierianum | reverse complement strand
TATCTAAAATAATAATAATAATAATAAGCTCATGGAATTATATTTTAAAAATAATTTTTTTATTATTTTATTTTTATACTTTAATATAAATAATAATTATTATTATAATGTTTTTAATAAATAGTTATAAAATTATAATATTTTATTTTTATGAAAAATATTAATTTTAATATAATAAAAATAAAGCAAATATAAAAAATTAAAATTAAAAATAAAAACTAAAAATAAAATGTAAGGCGAATTTAGAATTTTCGTCTCAGCCTATGCTTGTTTAATTTTTAAATGAGACGAGCGAGAATTGAAAAAAATAAGCGAATTTGGGTCGGGATGGGATATCTGAGTACAAACCATCTCGTTGTCATCATAGTAGTGTATATTCTTGATTTCTTGCTTGTTGAAGTGATTGAATTTTAGCATTTTTGTGGAAAATGAAACTGAATAGAAAAAAGCCAAATATTTTAAACTTTTATTCATAACTTTTTAAAAAGAATTTCGGTAATAAGTATTGAAAATTTAAAAAAACAAACAACTTAATCTTGAAAATTTATTGAAACTTCGGCGTTAAGTCCCCGAAAAACAAATCACTTCTTCAAAACTATAAAATTTTTTTAACACGACTACTAAATTCCTAAATTATTTTATCACAACTACTAAATTAATGACACCACAATCTTCTTGTGAGTCACAAAATACATTAGAATTAATGTCTTTTGCACAGGATTTTAAGTGTTCTAACTAATTATTAATGAGATTTGATTTAATGATTAAAAGTTGAATAAGACATAAAAAATACAAATTCGAGTATTCATGAAAACATGATACTACAACTTTACAAAACCAAATGAATTGAAGTGAAAAAAAGTGTTCCTAACTAGTCGGAATGAATCCACGATAAATGACATCCTCATTGTATCTGTCATGACATGACTGAAGTAAGGGGATACTACCCTGTAGGAGAGAATGAGGAGGTGCAAGGATATGATTGTGATATTCAAAGAAAACAACAAAATATATTTATAGGAAAAAAAATAAAGATTAGTGATAGTGGTATCTTAAGCATGCATATTCCTTTACAAGGTGAGGATCTAGCTTATCAGGCTCGAGGAGTAAATTGAATGATTTTGATATCCCGCCCAACCGAGTGTAATGATGCGAGTCGAGTTCGAGTTCAACTAAGCTCGGCTTCCGAACTTCGAAAACTCAAATCGAGCTTCGGGCTCAGCTTCCTTGACTTGAAAAATGAGCTCAGGTCGAGACTTCGAAAATGCAAAACTCGAACTTCATTTCGAGCTCGAACTCGAGCAGACTCGAACTTCGACTCGGCTGAACTCAGTCGGGCTTTCAGCTTCGAACTTCGGCTGTTTCGAGCTCGAACGCTTCGAGCTCATTTCGAACGAACTTCGAAATTGAACTCGACTTCCGAGCTTGAATTTAGATTAGACATTTGATATTAGATATGTCATTTTGAAACCAGGTCTCCTAGTTGTTAGTATTATCATATAAAACAAGGAATATGAATAATGGAAACAAACTACAATTGAGTCAAAAAACACATCGAAATTAGCAGTCCTTCTGACATCATAAAATTTTAGTTTAAGTAATCCACACATGGTATCATTAAACAAATACATGAAAGCATATTCTTAGGATACAACTTCAAATAATCCCAATAGCCTATATGATAGGTGCTAGGTTTCAAGAGGCTACAACTGATCATGAAAATGTGATATAACCTCGAGTCAAATAAATAGCGATCCAACAGCCCGTCAAAACATCTTCCCACCAAAACTTTTTACAAAAAACATAACGAGTTTGTTATTAATAATATTTAACTGCGTAAGAAAACATCAAGTAATAAATAAAGTAGTAAAACCTGTTTCGAAATTTTAATTTCATAATCAAAAACCTATTGAATTGTCGGTTTAATCGATTCCTTTGAGTATTAGAGGTGGGATAAGAATTTCTTTAAGTGATCTTCATCTTTTGTTCTCACAAATATCAAAATGTAAGTATTTATACATTTAAAAAAAAAGTAAACTAAAATGATTAACAAGTAGTTCTTACCTTGTTCTTTCTTTTCACTCCATGGAGGGATCTACACCAATCACCTGTGCATATCAACATTTGCACTGTTTCTGGAGCAAGTGAAGACACATAGGGATCCTATTACACGACCTCAGGCAAAGTTTTCTGCGGAAGCCACAGTGGTGATTGGAGCAGCGAAACATTTCTTTGTCAACTTAAATAATCTGAAACTTTATGGATTTTCTTCCACCAAGCAGGCATCAAATTTATAATCTTGAGAGTAAGCCCCTCATCAAGATACACATCAAGTTCGGATTTCACGAGGTTAAGCTTCTTGCCGCCCGGCCACTTGCAAAAGTTCTAACAAACTACTTGATGTACTTCCTCCTTCATGAGCATTTGAAACAGATTCACATTCCGCACTTTCTTCAACAGTAAAAGAAGAATGCATTCTCACATATTCATCATAAAGTTGATACATGACATCTCTAACTTTACTAATGTTCTCCCGAGCTACATGCGAAAGCATTTTGGGAATGTAATCTACGGAGCCCTCATTTGATCTAGGGTCCGGCCACAGCTCTGTGCCATTAGCATGTTGCATTCACTGATACTTGTCAAACCTTTGTTTCATGTTTTGAACCATACTCTAACAAAATCATCAGGAGACTCGAATTTTATCCAACAACACTTTAATCCTATGCACCTCCTTGAAACAAAGTTAGAAGTTGGATATTGAGTGCGATATAATATTAGTAGTGTCTTTAAAAACTTTAAGACTTAAAAGCAATTTCTCAATCTTTTCCCTTATCATCATTAGGACAACAACCATAATTATGATCATGCAAAAGCATATCTAGGAAATACCTTTCTAAACTTGATAGCATAATCCAACATGTCATAAGTTGAATTCCATCGAGTCTTTGCATTCAAGGACTAATTTTCGCTCTTGCACGTTGTATTGGCTAACAAGTTCACCAAACCGTTTGAGTCGTGCCTCACTTGAATTCAAGAAGTCCACGGTTTCATGGACTTTTGCAATGATGCTCTTCACTTGTTCAAGACCATGTTGAACCATTATGTTCAGGATATGTGCACAACAACGAACATGAAATAACCTTCCATTGCATAGAAGCCTTTCATTAGATGCAAAATTATCCTTTAGTATATGAATACAAGAATCATTTGCACTTGCATTGTCAATTGAAATTGTGAAAACCTAAGAGAGAATGAAAAGAAATTATTGATTAGTTCACAAATCACAACTAAAAAAAATACTAATATAAGTATAGCAAAAAATATAAGCACACTTACTTTGTTCTCAATTTCCCACTCCCTTAAACATGTTAAGATGCAATCGGCTATGTTAGCACCATTACGTGGAGGAGGTAAGTGGACAAAGTTGAGCACTAAACACGAAGCTTCAATCAGATCCTGAAATGGTACATTAAAACCATATATTCGATCCTTTGTGGCCCTGATCTTACAAATCTGTAGTCAGCTAATTCGATCCACCATTTTCAACAATGCTTTTAGCTTCTTCTTCTCAGAATCGTAGACTTTGAAGGAGTTTGTTCTTATAGTGTGACGAGACACACTAGTCCACTGTGGTATTCCCCGCTTCATCATCAAGTTAAATCCTTCCTCTTCTACAATAGTGAAAGGATGCTCATGCATAGTGAGCGATGTGATATCCCCTTTCTCATCTTTAACATGTCAAATTTACCGTATACCAAGCACTAGCAAATCAGTTGGTTTGTCTAGATACTTGAATCGGATGGTAAAATTAATCATTGTTGTTGCTTGAGTGTAATGCCTTTTGAACAAATTGTCAGTGTGGTTGAATAGGTAGTGCTTTTAGTTGCCAAGATAGAAAGAAGGAGATTCTGATATTTACACCTTACTTTCCATTTCCACTTTTTTTAGCTCATTTGGGTTGAAAATCATCCCAAACTTTTGATCTTCTTGGTCTCTTAAAATGTTGGAAAGGGTTTTCAACCTCAGCTTCTTTCGATGTAGTGATAGGAGAGGTTCACTAGTTTCCAAATTAACATCTTCACTTTCATTAAGTTCATCGATTCCTTAATCTCATCCTCAATGTTCACATAAAACTCCTCTATTCTTGAAGTGTCCATAGGTGTTGAAGATGTTTGTGGTCCAACAAAGACTTAGACATTCTGAAATACATATGATAAACTCCCTTTAGTCATTATTACAGCATAGTATAGACAAAGGAACAAAACATATATGTAATGGGCTAAAAGTTGAAGAGAAATGCTAAAAGCCTAATGTTACAAACCTTCTCACGCTTGCCGAGTGATAATGTTAGAAGGGATGGGGAACTGCTCGCCTCACAGACGAGGATCGAACCTTGAAGGGAAGTAGTTTACCTAAAATAAATAGGTAGAAATAAAGAGCCTCTCATCGAGAAAGTAATCCACGATGCTTGATACATCAAGTAACTATGGGAAAAAAAAGAAAAAAGTTGCACGTTGATGGCGCTTTGTGCATGCTTTCATTTTGCTCTGCCAATGTTTTTTTTTTTTTTGGATAATTAAATTTATTTCCAAAGGGCAATACTTATAAGCAATCAAGAAGTCAAAACGGAGTTCGGCAGAAAAGCGGACGGCGCACCCATAGACATAGGAAAAGGGGCATCAGCCAGATACAAAATCAACATTTTCCAATCGGCAAACCAACCAAAAAACAAGTCCACACACCGGGCATATGATAGACAACCAAAACCAAAACCCACAAACAGGCCAACTTGCAACCCTACCAATTAAAACAGGCTTACACCCGTGAGAGAAACAAGCCAGCCCATCCGGGCTCGAGGCAACGAGATACCCGAATAAATAGCCCGCGTAGGGCACAAGCAACAACCAACCAAGGAAATCACACAATCCACGGGCCACAATCAACTTGACGAGAGAATTATGGGAACACCTCACATTGTCTGGGAGCCACTCTCGGACGAGTACCGACGAGAAAACCCCTTGAGCCAAACCAATAGCCCAAGGAAACCAATTCTATCAAATGGGACATGCAAGCCCAGGGAGATCATCAGCTCACCATGCCGAATCGGACTAACCAAAATGGCCACAAAACCATCAGTGGACCAACTCTTAAGTATTTGCCATCTCCAGTATATCTGTTATCAGCCGTGGTAGTCCTTCATCGACCACTTGTTGATACCTAACACACACCATCTTGGATCACGGACCCAATTCCGGTCCAACCGTGACTAGCCCTATATTCCCGATACTGAAGCGTTGATTTTTAAGCGTCACATCGTGCTGAGCATGTATTCCCAATCAGGCCGGGTAGGACAATGCGGGACAAACGTAGGCGCGATTTCCTAGCATGGGTGTCAGTTTGACTGACCACCCCGTGAATCTCATCTCGAGAACAACCCTTACTTCCCGACGGAAGGACGAATCGAGAGACCATCCTTTGTTCTTCCATAACCCACCTTAAGAGGACCCAAGCCGGATCGGAGCGTGGTACCTCCATCCCCACATCCAAAATCTCAGATTTAATATGAGCTGAGCACGACGGCTCAGAACCTTGAGGATCGGAACCCATAGCGGAGTCTGCGGCTGCGCGATGTTTAAGCGACAAGTAAATGTTTTATTCCTGGTGGATTGATTATTATCAGTTCTGTTGATTCTTTGAAAATCTCACTTGTCAAACCAGCACATCGGATCTAAGAAGAGTAAAGGAAAGAAGCATAGACTAACACATGCAGGGAGGAAATCATATAGGGTTTCTTAACTGGCACACTTCTTTGTGTGTGACCTCGTGTTGTGTGACAAACAAGGAAATCATATAGGGTTTCTCTGCTCATATCATATGAGAGCATAACTCTTTTCCCTATGTTTTCTTAAAATTAAGGCCACCTATATTTTCAAAATTCTAATCTTGAATTGAGTCAATCCAGTGGAGACCAAGTTATCGGCCAATTAAAGGTGGAGTTAGGCTTAGGCAGGTTGAGGCTTACCACAACCATATTCCTCTTGGAAATCTTTTTTTAAGAAAATTAATTATTTTAAAATAAATATATTTATAATTAAATAAATAATGAAAATTTATGATTTTTAAGAATCTGAAAATAGAGATATATTATTTACTTATCCTTTAAAGTAAAGATATCAAATATAAAAAAGAAAATTTTAAAATTTTATATACAAAATATTTCGAGTTTCTCGCCAGAGCTTTGGTCGAGTTACGAGTTACTTTCGACTCGACTAGTTAACATTTGAGTCGAGCTCGGAGCGCCGGTCGAGCTCACTTCCGGGGTCGGGTTTTGTGCGGATTTTGGCCAGAGTCGAGTTCGAGTAGCCGCGAGTTATGCCTGTCTCGTGCCTTGCACAATCTAACCTCATGTTACACCATATATAGTAGTCTTGTTGTATTACTTGAAACAAAGTTATCAACTTAAATTATAAATAACTAAGCTTATAACTCATCATCTCAATTCCTTTGCTCAAATAACAACCAACAATATGAACATTTTAAGGCATATATGAATTATTATCAATTACTAGTAAGGGCGGATTATAACCAAATATATTGAGGTGAAATTAAAAAAAAAAAAAATTAGGTATGAAAAAATTTAAAATTTTGAAATCAAAAATTAAAATATGTAAGTTTTTATGAGATGAGTATATGACTATATTTTTTTCTTATTTGTACATAGACTATGTTTTAGGTAGTGTAACTAGGTTTCTTTTTTTCCCCATTTTTCGGACTGGTTAGAAAGTTTTCATTGGACTTTTTTTATTGAAGTTTTATGTTTGGAATTGGCTTGAGTATTTCAGTTTTGGTTGCAGATTTCATTTATGTATTTTGGTCCTTATTTTAGTTTTTCTTATTTATTTAGTTTTTATATTCTTTTTTTTTTTTTTTGCATTTTAGGAGGTAAAAATATATATATATATATATATATATATATATATATATATATATAACAGCAAAAAAAATTGATTTCTCTTAAGGCGCTATTGCCCACATGCCCTTGAGAGGATCGCCTCATGATTACTAGTTGAATCAAGAGAGCGTCAATTTTAAGAGTTTTAGGCAGAAATAATTTAGTGAAAAAAAAAATTATAAAATTAGTTTTGGAAAGCAAAGTAATTGCCAAGCGGTGCGTAATCTTGGTTAGTAAAATTAGGATAACAACGGTGGAATTGTAATCTGTTTGTTCATGACAACGACAATTCGACTTAAACCGATATTTGTCCATGACAGTGACAATTCTATTATTCTTCCTACTATTTATCCCCGGATTATCTGGTATTAGGGTTTTTGTTAATTTTTCCCCTGTTTTCTCCTCTCGATTGTTTGAAGACGCCATTGATGATGTCTCATGCTTCAAATTTGGATTCTTCATCACCATCTCTTCCTGTTACTTTCTCTCTAATATCTCTCTCTTAGGTTTAATCCATTAGGGTTTCCTTGATCTCCTTCGTTGCGGATCAGTTTGTCGGATCACGATTCGCTAGTTTGTAAGCTCTTGATCACGATCTAGTTTTTTCTTGATTTTGCTCTCTGGTTGATGTAATTAGGGTTTTTGTTGTTGTTGGTGTTTTGCAATTACAGAATTTTGTGTGGATTAATTTCGATGTGAAGTAGTTGTTTGTTTGTGGTTTGTGGTTTGTGTTTTGTGGTTTGGTGTTTTTTGTTTTTGATTTTTTTTGTGGTGGAATTTGGAGTTTCTAGGGAGCATTTTTGATATGGGGAGCATTATAATTGAATAATGCAATCTAAATTTTACAAGAATCTACAAAAGCCTTAAGGATGGATCCATGTTCTATGAAAAAATTTAAGGAAGAAGCATTTGACTACATCCATCAGTTATACTTCAACAACTTTAGGTCTTGTACTCATTTCCATAATGATATAAACAAATTCCAAGCTGTTTGGAAATTGGCTTAAAGTTGTCAAGTTGGCTTGATATACATTGCTAAATTTAGAAATGTCGAAAGTTCGTTGCGAAAACCCGTTTCTTGTCAATGAAATGATTTAAAGTTAAGATTTATCTCTTTCTACTTTGAAAGTAAAAGGGGATTATGGTTGGTATTCACAATGAAAGCTGCCTTCCGATAGTGCAATTCTTGTGGTAGATCATGCTTCCTAATCACACCACTTTTTGATCTTATGAGTTAGCTTGCCATTCAAGCATTCTCATTTGTGTGTTCACGCATCTCATTCTAAGATGGGCTTTGCCTATAAATGGATTGGAAGTAGATGAATGGTACCTTTTTTTAGTTTCTTCCCAACTTTAGAGGATTAAGTGAAGGAGTCCCTCTTTCTCCATATTTGTTTGTGATAGTGATCGACGATCTCAATTTCCAAGCAGAGAGAGTGAGAAAGGAGTTTTATGTTTATTTTTTGGGATAAGATTCAAGGTTAAGGGGTAGGAGGGCGAGGGAGTGGAGATCTTACACTTGTTTTCTATCAACACCCTAGTCTTTTGTGAGGCTTCTTACTCTCAAATGATCTATTCATGTTGGTGGTGGAGAGGCTTCTTATACGGTTCAAAGTTATTATCATAGTTTTGGAAATAAATCTTGAGAAAGTGAATTGATCCTCATAAATGGGTTACTCATGTTAAGGATTTGATTGCAAAGTTAGGTTGTCATGTGGGTGATCTTTTATAGATTCTCAATGTGTAAAGGACGAAAACTTTCACAACACCTTATCCAATTTTCTTATTTACCTTGTTTTTCTTTATTATCCCTTGGTAAAATCAAAAATGAGGCCAAAACATATTCAAATGGATTTTCTACAAAGAGGGGGTTATATTGGAGAAAAAGTTACATTTAGTATATGGTCAATTTTTTTTTTTTTTTTTTTTTGATAAGTAAATTGAACAATATATTGACAAAATAGGGCCAAGCCCTAGAATATATAGGATGTATATAAGAAAAGAAATGAACGAGCGGATGAGCAAATACAGCCATCTACAAAAGCTTAGAGCCTAAGAGTACTAGAGAATGCACATTAGTAAGTTTACAATAGATTACTCCCCCTCATAAATAAGGTCTGCCCAAGAAGTGAAATAGGTGATGAAGGAATTTTTCAACCTATCTAGAGAAAAATTGTCATTATCAAAAATTGTCCAGATTATAAGATTGAAGAGTTGTACCCTTAATGATCATTTTGCACCATATGCAACTTTCTTCATTTCCTGATAAGAGGCACTGAAATCTGAAATGTTCAGGCTTCTTCTTCAAGTTCTTTTGAATGACTCTATGTTTCCTTTCCATGGACCAATTATATTGGGAAGTCCAAAGTCTTCACTAATTCGGGGCTTTCACATGGATGTAGTAGATATAGAGGTTGATCTTAAATGACTTGGGAAAATGTTAGAGGATATCGAAAACATATGAGGTACTAAGCATGTGTTTTTGTAAAATACTTGAAAATGTGCACCACTTATTTTTCCCTTAGGTGTAATGTTACTTATTTGGATTTATGGGAAAGAATAATTGAATAGGACGATATCTTTAGAAGCAACTAATGGATAGCGAAGTCGATTAAGATTGATGGTCATTAATAAAGTTAGAAAAATAAATATGATGCTAATGTTGTTGAGATTCCTGATTTGGATGGTTAAGCAAGTATTAATGTTAAAGTCCTAGCCTTAATTGGCTTGATTAAGAAGCTGTTATTGTTCTTCATAGAGCGAGTAAGTGGAGGAGCTTTGATTGTTCTCTTGGGGCCCGAGAGGAGAAAACCTAAGGGAGTGGGCTTGAATTCATAAGATTTAACTACCTTGAATTCATATCGGTTAAAAATTTCCTAACATTTCTTGCCAAATAGTCCTAGTAAAGAATGGTCTTGATGCAACTTCCATATAATCTAGTAAGATTGAAACATAAAACAGAAAGAAGATGATAAAGTATTAACCATATTCAAAATTATTAGTGCAGTAGATGATGAAACCTAAATTTCCCTAAAAAGAATATTTTAAGCTATATGAATAACAATCAAGATGTGAGACTCTTACTCTAACATCCATAAAAAGTGCACTTACTTGGAAGCTCAATGCTAATAAATACCAAACTAATTACCCAAACAAAACCTGATCCACAAATTCAACAATAATAACTCCAGGAACAAATTTGATTCAATAATCATCTTTCTCCTGCCATGAGCAGTTATAATTAAAAATCAAATATCACAATAACAAATCACAAAAAAAAAAAAAAAGATTTGAAATTGTTTAGCTTTTTAATGCAAACCATGAAATATTCGGTAAAGATACGATGAAATTATCAATTTACGTAAGATGCAAGCACACCATTCACCAATAGAACTTGCATGGCATCCATCATTCATAAGATAAATCAAGAAATAAAATGTCCCCATTACTCCTTGCACAGGGTAGCAGACTTTTTTGGATGAGCAACCTTTTCCTTTACACTCTTAGCGCTATTGTCAAGATCCATAACTTGCAGCATTTATGAAACAGAAGAAAATCCTGTTGCCTTGGCTTTGTGCACCAGAATCTGAAGCGAAACACGACTATTTTGTACTGAAAAAAAAACCAATTTGTTAGAGACACATGGGATAAGAAATAGCGAGGCAAATAACATAATTCAATTAGTTAGATTAAAATTTAAAATAAAGAAGCCCAGTAAAAAGTATAAATCCGAATAAATAGCGAGGCAATCCCATCATTCATAAGATAAATCAATAAAATGTCCCCATTACACCTTGCACGGTGAGAAGCAAACTTTTTTGTGGATAAGCAACCTTTTCCTTTCTGCTCTTAGCACTATTGTCAAGATCCATGACTTGACATTTACGAAAAGAAGAAAATCATGTTGCCTTGGCTTTGTGCACTAGAATATGCGGCGGGAGCTGCCTATTTTGTTCTGGAAAAAAACCAATTTTGTTAGAGGCATAGGATAAGAAATAGTGAGCCAAATAACATAGTTCAATTAGTTGGAACTAAAATTTAGAAAAATAAAGAAGCCCAAGTAAAGTCTAATATTTCTCACTATTTAGTTTTAGAATCAAGCAACTCCAACCATTTAGGTAGCAAAACTATTACAAGTTTAACACTTAATTTGGGAAGATTTTTTCTTTCATTGGAACCAAAATAATATTAAACATAAAATTCAAAATTTTGTCTCACACATGTTTTCTAGGTAATTGAACCCTGACCATAACAAAGTTGTAGATGATAGTAGGAAAAAGAAAAAGAAAGAAAAACCTACCTATAAAAGCTACTTGATTGCAAATACCATAACAACGTGTCGAGTCTCTTTCTTTCGTTTCTTTTTTAAAGGAGAGGATGTCTGATGAATTAGAGTTAATTGCATTAACTCTAGAATTTGAAGTGAGGCATCGATGTGTGATTTTGACTATTTGGTCAAGGCTACTACACCTATGTGATCGTACTATGATACATGGGCAAGCTTGTTTTAAATCGATATTCAATGAAGAGTGGCCTCTTTATGATGGTCTACGGTGTACCTCCCGGTCGATGAAGCACATGGCGGTGGATGTCTAAATCCAACTTTGGTTGCATAATGAAATGGACATTTAGGAAGGGAAAACTCTTTATCACATGTGGGTTATTGCAAACATACAGGTCCTGTTCGGCGGTCTTGTAAGAATAGAAATCAAGTTCAGTGGTAGATGTGAAGTAACTAGATTTTTTTTTTTTTTTTTTTTGGGGTGGGTTGTGGTTGGGGGTGGAAATTGCCTCGAGGGGGTGCGGTTTGCTTTGTAACACTTATGCAGATGGTTGATTTGGGTAGGTATGTATTTTATTACTTATCAATTAATATTTCTAGTTGTAACATGTAATTTATATATAATCAATTATAAATTTTGTTTCTTCATTGCTTGTAGTTTCAGGAAGTACTCTACCCTCGACAGTAGATGAAAGCCTTCATGCGTATGTGGATGATGGATATATGCATTCATCCATACGTGATCCGCGCGGGATTTTATGGTGTATACCGCTTGGGCCACATCGTGATGCGATTGACCACTTATCACTTGTCTTGTCGGTGCAGCGCGAGACACACTCGTTTCATGTAACAAATCGAGGAGAGATGACGATCACGTTACAAGATGTTGCTATCATCCTTGGCCTCCGTATTGACGGACCAGCAGTCACTGGGATATGTGTGTTCGATGTGGTGGAGTTGTGCGGGGAGCTGCTTTCGGTGTCACCCACCGCCCCAATCCTCTCGAAAGGATCCGCTATCTCCATCTGGTAGTTATGTGACTAGTTATCCACCCTAGCACCTGATGCGAGATGGGGTCAGCATGGGCGGTGCGTGGACATCTTAAGCGATGGGATCCTTCTTGTTCGTGGACAAGAAGGGAGTGCATGTTCATATGTGCTTTCTCCAGCACTCTGAGTTTGACCTTGCATACTACGACTTATAGTTGGGGTGGTGTAGTATCACATACATATCGTGAGTTATGCAGAACTGTAACACCTGAAATACACCTAGTCGTTTTTTAAACATAATTAGGGCATATTATTAGTGCATTTGGAAATTTTTCGTAGTGTGGTTTGCTAAGTGAGAAAATTTGAAACAAGAAATTATGAGATAAAAGGAGTAAATTTAACTTGTCAAAATGGGACGCAAAAGACATAATATAAGAAGATGGTAAGATTATTATATAACGAGATTTGCATATATGAAGAGTTTGAGGACAAGTGCAATTAAAAAAGAAATTAAAGGTGTTGAGGTGAGACCAAATTGGTCTCATTTTTGGAAGAAAAAAAAAACATAAGTGAAGAAAGAGAGGAAAGAGAAGAAGAAGGAAGAAAGAGAAGGTAATAAGCCCCATGATTTTGGTATGGATTATTGAACTTTTGGACTTTTGTATGGAAAAATCAAACCATTAACCCATTTTTTTATGAATTTGGGTATAAAGCCCAAATCTTGGTATATTGGTGGTGTTGCGGAGTTTTTCGACTAGATTTGGAGTTGTTTTGGTTTGGTTTTGTGTGGTTGATTTGAGGTTGTATGGAAACTAAGTGTGGATTCTCCAAATTTTTTTAAGACTTAAAAACTCTCTTAACCCATTAATTGTAGGATGGGGTTAGCCAAGCCAAAAGTCTTCCTTTATGTGTTTAAGGAATTGTTTGGTTGTGTTTGGACTTAGGTTGGTTGATTATGTCCCACTCAAATTGAAGAATATTTGTATTAAGGAAATATTGGGGTTTTAGGGGAGATGCTGTCAAAATTTCTCCAAAACCCATGTTTTTGTCTCGATCATAAATTCTTCGCTCGAACTCCGTTTCAAATGTTCTTAGACTCTATGGAAAGCCCTTTGAGTCTAGAATCCATCCATATATAGCATGATGAAATTGGAACTCATATTAGATCCAGAATTCACGAAATATAGTGGGCCCTACTGGTTTTGCTCGTAGTCATTGTTCATGGGTAGCCTCTAACTTCAGACGGTCATAATTTCTTCGTCCGAACTCCGTTTCGGATGTTCTTGGACTCTATGGAAAGCCCTTTGAGTCTAGAATCCATCCATATATAGATTGATAAAATTGGAACTCATATTCAGTCCAGAAATCACGAAAAATAGTAGGCCCTCACGGATTTACGCTTTCGTGATCCTTTGTTCATAGGAAGCCTTCAAATTCAGACGGTCATAATTTCTTCGTTCGAACTTCGTTTTGGATGTTCTTAGACTCTATGGAAAGCCCTTTGAGTCTAGAATCCATCCATATAATGAGATATGGATGAGATACATGGTAACCATAGTTATTCATGCATATAATGAGATATGACAAATGCAAAGATACGAATAAATGATTATAAATATCGCATATGATCACCGGATGACAATAATTATTCGGGAATATGAGATATGTACTGAACATAAAATACAC
Organism: Tetrastigma voinierianum; assembly: GCA_016808115.1. Taxonomy (NCBI): domain Eukaryota; kingdom Viridiplantae; phylum Streptophyta; class Magnoliopsida; order Vitales; family Vitaceae; genus Tetrastigma; species Tetrastigma voinierianum. The sequence goes on along the minus strand of JAEQBH010005164.1, from coordinate 137,610 downwards.
ATGGATTATCTACTTAGAACCTGGTAGAGGGATAGATGGGCATGCCTATTAGGGAAAAACAAGTCTGCAACATACTGATCAGTTGGCCTCGTTTGGGTCATTACAGTGCCTTCGGGCCCTTATAGATGGTCATTGTCTCGTCTGATGCGAGCTAACCGGGGCCCTTATAAACCACTGTTTCGTACAGTGAGTATAGCGCCTTCGGGCCCTTATAGTTTCCTTTATCCACTTGTAAGGTTTATGCAGGCATGAAACATAAAACAAATGACTTTAATATGACATACAAAATGTATGAGCGTTGTGAAATATAACATGATATGATAAGTAAATTTGAGATATGTATAAGCATGTTTAAATGATATGATATGTTAGATGTATGTGTATAGAAGTGTGATGATTCGTGTTAGTGGTGGGTCACGAGTTTATTCCACTAGCATAGCTTACTTACGGGTTTTTCATCAGGTGTAGGTACGAAAGTAAATGAAATTTGGGCAGGCCCCTCGTCGATCCTCGAGGTCAACACATAGTTAGATGCCCATAGGAAGACTTTTGGTCTATTTTGTATGTAATAAATCTTTTGTTGTTTGTAAACAAATGTAAAGTTTTTTTTGTATAAGTTGAACACTCCCATCTATGGATCTTGAATATATTTTTAAATTCCACCGCTCTGAATATATCTCGAAGATACATGTATAGTGAATGAACATGTTATAGTTTTACGGGTAAAATGAGCAGGTGACACCTCCCCTACATATCGCTTGCGTGGGTGGCGGGCGGCCCGATATCCTGAGTTGGAATCAGTATCGAGCCTAGGTTTAGGCGTTTCACAAACCAGTTTTAAACCTTAGATAGATTATAAGATCGGCATGCATATGTTATGTAATGTGTTGACCTCTGATGTGGATGTCCTTGTGTTTTGTATAGATGGATCATCCTGAAGAAGTTGTTGAGAGTGTTAATCCAAGGGAACAAGAGTTATCAGCTTCTGAGCCTTTAGAAAGTAATGTACCTAATGAGTCCACGGAAGCCTTCTTTGAAATATCGTGGGGACGTAGCTCGGGTTTTGGATAGATTGACCATCACTAAAGCTCAAATAGACCACAGTAGAAGACATGGAAGCGGAGAATTCTATGGGTCGAGCATGGAAGAGTCAACGAAAGCCGAATTCTAGTTAGAAAAGCTAGAAAGGGTATTGGAAGAGGTTAGATGCCCTCCCGATCGGAGAGCATCATATGTAGTCTCACTATTACAGGGTGAGGCATATGATTGGTGGAAACTGGTGTTCAAAAGTTCAGGGATTCCAAATCCCATGACATGGGAATTCTTTGTCTAAGAGTTCAGAGACCAAAGTAATGTTCTGAGACATGTATAGGGTCTAAGTGGAAAGCGGTTCACGAATATGAAGCAAAGGAACTTTTACGTGGCTAAGTATGAGAAAGAGTTCGGCCGTCTCAGCAAATATGCCTTTGGAAGCCGGTCCTCATCGAGGAATTTAGGTGTAAGCGATTTGAATGGACTGCATGAAATTCCATCGAGGCATAGCACTTGTGACTTCTCTCAAGCGGTGAAATTTTATCGGTTGGTGTTTGTAATGAAAGTGGAGGCTGAAACGATAGCAAAGAAAATCTCAATAGAAGAAGTTCTGAGAATTTCCTGGCTGCTTACGGTAAAAGATCGAGATGTTCAAGCGAGTCGATGCGGGGTTCGGTTACAAGTGAAGGAGACAAGAGGTACAATGAGTATCTAGTGCGGGTAGAGTGCTTGGTTAGACGGGGAGAAATCATGGAGTGCCTCCCATTTCCATAGGCGGCATTCGGGTGTTTGCGGGTTATTGAAAGGAGGTGTTTCAGTGTGTGAAGCCCCAGGCATTTGATGGCATAGTGTCCTCGAGGACATAGGATAATGAGTTAAAAAGAGTGAGAGGAAGATTTGCGGCTGCTTTTGACTTGTGAATAGGAGGGGGTCGTAGTGGCCCGTCTGATATAGAGAGACGAGAGGCATAGTTTACCGAGACGGAGTGGATCATCCCATGTACGGCACCGGCCTTGAGCATATGCTATGAAGGCTCGTGAGGATTAGGATGCTCCTGAGGTTATAGCTGGTATATTTTCTTTATACGATATTGAGATACATGCATTGATTGATCCTGGATCTACTCATTCATATGTGTGCATGGAGCATGTATTTGACAAAGTACGATGGAGAAGTTAGCATATGACATGTGACTGGTCAGTTGGGGCACATCGTTGGTGTGACCGTAAGCGAAATTGCCCCATTGTTATACAAGCGAAGAGTTTCTCGTTGATTCGATAACCTTACCATTAGAGTTTGACTTGATTACGGGAGCCAGTTGGTTTCATTAAACGCAGTCATCGTTGATTGTGGACAAAGAGCGGTAGTGTTGAGATGCTCGATTGTAGTCGAAGGTGATAATACGGGCGTTAGATCCTAGCGTAATGTCAATGTGATCCTCTCGACTATGCGGGGCAAGGGAGATTTATAAGAGAAAGGATATGAGGCATTCTCTTGGCCTTGATGCTCGATCCCGAGAGGTGAGTTGGCGTGGAAAAGATTCTAGTAGCAGGTACCAAATGTATTCCACACGAAGAGTTGCAGTATTCCCCTTGAGAGTGAGGTGGACTTATCCATATAAATTGTGCCAGGACTAACCCTTATGTCTAGGGCACCTTACAGGATGGCTTTAGCAAAGTTGAAGGAGTTAAAGGTTCAGCTACAAGAGCTTTTAGATAAAGGGTTTGTACGACCCAGTGTTTCGCCTTGGGGTGCACTTGTTTTATTTGTGAAAAAGAAAGATGGCACTCTATGGATGTGCATTGATTATCGACATATCAATGGGTGGCCGGTGAAAAACAAGTACCCATTGACGAGAATCAAAGATCTTTTTAATCAGTTGAAAGGAGCAGGTGTCTTTTTGAAGATAGACCTGCGATCTAGATATTATAAGTTGAGAGTAAAGGAAGTAGATGTCTTTGACTGACATTTAGGGCAGATATAACCATATTATAGGTTTTAGTATGCCATTTGGGTTGACTAATGCACCGGCAACATTCATGGATTTAATGAATAGGGTATTCTAACCCTATGTGGATCAGTTTGTAGTGGTCTTTATTGATGACATCTTGGTGTATTCTAAGGATGCATAGGAATATGAACAACATTTGAAAATAGTTTTGTAGACACTAAGAGAAAAGAAGTTATATGCTAAGCTCGAGAAAATGTGATTTTTGCTTGAGGAAGTTTCCTTCTTAGGCTATATTAATAGTGAGTGAAGGGCATCGAGTTGACCTACAAAGATTGGTAGTTGAATTGGAAACCACCTGAATGTAACTGAGGTGAGAAGTTTCTTAGACTGCGAGGTTATTATAGAATATTTGTGAGAGGAATTTTTTGTCATAAACTTCTCGCTCACGAGGATTACTCGGAAAGGAATAGTTTGAGTGGACAGACAAATGTTAGAATAGTTTTGAGCAGTTGAAAGGGATGTTGGTTGGAAGCACCCGGTATTGTATGACCTACTTCGGGAAAAGAATATACCTTGTATAGTGATGCTTCAGGCATTGGTTTGGGATACGTGTTAATGCAAGATGGGAAAGTGGTGGCTTATGCGTCAGGAATGATTTGAAACCCACGTAGACGAATATCCATCATGACTGAAGTTGGATGCGTGGTGTTTAGCTTTGAAAATATGGTGACACTACTTATACGGGGAAAAATGTAGAATTTACACCGATCATAAGAGTCTAGTACTTCTTAGCAACGAAAGAAATTAAATTTGAGACAACGGAGGTGGATAGAGTTATTGAAGTTATGGCGCATCATAGACTACCACCTGGAAGGCTAATGTAGTAGCGGAATGCTTTAAGTCGAAAGATGTGTGGTTAGTAATGTCAGCATAGTGCAGTGATTGGAGACTAGCGGATGATGGAGCTATGTTAGCAACTAGAGCGTAACTTTGTTTTAAAGCAAATGATTATAGATGCGAGAAAAATGATAAAAATTTTATAGAAAAGTTAGGATGGTTAGAGATGGTGGCAGAGGCCAGGGTTTCGGAGTGAAAAAGTTGGAAGTTTGTATTTCGAGGAATAGATTATGTGTGCGGATGACCTAAACAGCTAAAGAAGTTGCTATTTGAGGCTCATAATCACGGTATTTACCATCATCTAGAGGTAATAAGATGTACCAGGACTTGAGGCAGTTTTATTGGTGGAAAGGAATGAAAAGAGATGTGGTAGTATGTGTCTAAGTGTTGGCGATATTAAACAGGTGAAATCCCCGGAACACCAAGTGCTTAGCAGTTTTATTTAAATCCTTCCAGTTCCCTGATGGAAGTGGGATAACATTACCATGGATTTTGTGTGAGGTTCCCCCTCGCCTGGCAAACATGACCTTTCTGTTTGGGTGATTGTTGATAACTCATAAAGTCGGCCTATGTTATATCGGTGGATGGATATCTATGGATCATTAGGCGAGTTATATGTGCGAGGAGATTGTACGATTGCATGGTGTCTTTGTTATCTATTGTGTCGGATAGAGATCAGCGTTTTACATCAGTTGCGGAAGGTGATTAGCTTTGAGCCTTAAGCTGGAAGTTCGTTCTAGCATTCCATCGCAAACGGATAGACGGTCAGAGGGTTGATTGAAGTACTTGAGATATGCTTCAAGGTTGTCATGGAATTTTTCGGAAGTTGGGATAGGTATATTCCATTGATGGAATTTGCCTATAACTTGATAGTTTTAATCCAGCATTGGTATGGCACCATACGAGGAGCTTTGTATGACGAAATGTAGAACTCTTGTGTGTTGGATGGAGTTAAATGAGCATAAGGTGATTAGTCCAGACATAGTGAAAGATACGGAAAAGAAAGTGCAGGTTGTTTAGAAAAGGTTAAAGGCGGCTAATGATCGCCAAAATCTTATCTTGGTTGAAGGAGAGATATTGCATATGAAGTGGGAGGCAAGGTCTTGAAAGTATCGTCGTGGAGGGAAAATTCTACCGTTTTGGTAAAAAGGAAAATTGAGTTCGAGTTCATAGGGCCATATGAGGGTTTTTGGGCAGGTGGCCTGCGGCTTCATTTGGCACTCCTCGAGTGGCTAAATTACACAATGTGTTTCATGTGTCGATAGCCCGGAATCTTTGCTCTGTGGAGTCGCACATACCTCTGGGTGCGGGATGTGTAAGTACAAGCGATTTGTCATATATTAGTAAGCTATTATGTGGCTCAAAGGTGAAATAGTTCTTGGAATAAGCAGAAGTCATAGTTAGTGAAAGTGCTGCAGCAACACCATGGCAAGGAAGAAGCAACATAGAGAACTAGAGTGTGATGAGGGTATAAGTACCCTCATCTCTTCGGTTAAGTAATTTTGAGGGCCAGAAATTTATTTTAAGGGGAGAATTATGCTTGTACGAAATCTGTACTAGTCGTTTTAAGCATGTGGGGGTATATTATTAGTGCATTTGGAAATTTTCATAATTATTATTTTGCTAAATGAGAAAATTTGAAACTGAATTTAATGTCTGAATCTGAGGTAGAATTTGTAACTTGTCAAAATGGGACACAAAGACATAATATAGGAAGATGGTAGGTTATTATATAAATGGCATAACTTGATTTGCAAATATAGGAGAGTTTGAGGACAAAGTGCAATAAAAGGAAAATTAAGGTCAAAAGGGTGAGACCAAATTGGTCTCTCATTTTTGGAGAGAACAAAACGTAGAGTGAAGAAGAGAGAAGAAGAGAAGAAGAAGAGAAGAAAGGTATGGAAACTATGATTTTGGTATGGATTATTGGACTTTTGGACTTTTGTATGGAAAAATCAAACCATAAACCCTTTTTTTGATGAATTTGGGTAAAGAACCGCGGTATATTGGTGGTGTTTGACAGGTTTTAAGTTAGTTGATTTGTTTTGGTTTGGTTTTTATGGTTGATTTGGGGTTGTATGGAAACTAAGTATGGATTCCCAAATTTTTTGAGACTTAGGAAACTCTACCCACATTAATTGTGTAGGATAGGTTGCAAACCAAAAGTCTTCCCTATGTGTTTGGGGTGTTTGGTTATGTTTGGACTTGGGTTGGTTGATTGTAATCCTCAATTGAGGAATATTTGTATTAAGGAAATATTGGGGTTTTAGGGGAGATGCCATCAAAATTTCTCCAAAACCCATGTTTTTATCTTAGTAATAAATTCTTCATTCGAACTCCGTTTTGGATGTTCTTAGACTCTATGGAAATCCCTTTGAGTCTAAAATCCATCCATATATAGCATGATGAAATTGGAACTCATATTAGGTCAGAATCACAGCTTGATGAAGCCTACTTTGGTTTTGCTCGTGAATCCTTATTCATGGGAAGCCTCCCGACCGGATGGTCATAATTTCTTAAATCCCGAACTCCATTCGGATGTTCTTAAACTCTATGGAAAGCCCTTTGAGTCTAGAATCCATCCATATATAGCTTAATGAAATTGGAACTCATATTAGGTCCATAAATCATGAAAAATAGTAGGCTCTCTTGGCAGGTTACGCTGCGTGATCCTTTGTTCATAGAAAGCCCAAACTTTGGACGATCATAATTTCTTCGTCCGAACTCCGTTTTGGATGTTCTTAGACTCTATGGAAAGCCCTTTGAGTCTAAGATCCATCCATATACAGCTTGATGAAATTGGAATGATAGTAAATAGCTCATAAGCATATTCATGCATATAATGAGATATGACAAATGTAAAGATATGAATAAATGATTGTAAATATCGCATATGATCACCGGATGACAATAATTATTCGGGAATATGAGATATGTACTAAACCTCCTTACCACGGGGGATTATGCCTTAGAACTTGGTAGAGGGATAGATGGACATGCCTATTAGGGAAAAACAAGTTTGCAACATACTGATTAGTTGACCCCATTTGGGTCATTACACCATCTTCGGGCCCTTATAGATGGTCATTGTCTCATACAATGATAACAGCGCCTTCGGGCCCTTATAGATGGTCATTGTCTCGCACAATGATAACGGCGTCTTCGGGCCTTTATAGACCATTGTTTTGTACAATGAGTACAGCGCCTTCGGGCCCTTATAGTTTCCTTTATCCACTTCTATGGTTTATGCAGACATGAAACATAAAACAAATGACTTGAATAGCACTTGAAATGTATATATGAACATTCGATATGAAATGTAACATGATATGATAAGTAAATTTGAGATATGTATAAGCATGTTTAAATGATATGACATGTTAGATGTATATGCATGTGTATAGAAGTGTGATGATCCGTGTTAGTGGTCATCCACGAGTTTATTCCCACTAAGTGTAAATCTTAGCATGGGTTTTCACCCGTGTAGGTACGGAAGCAGACGCAAGTGTGGGACCCCTTACCCGACCCGACCCGTTTGGGCAGATCGGAACCGAGTCCGGGATGCCACTAAAATCACTCGATCACTCCAAAATCCTTATCTTTGCGAGCGATTACAAAATTGGGCAAGCCCATAAACATTTAACAAAATCTGATTACAATGAAGTCATTCGGGCATTTTCAAGCGTTTACAAAAATAGATGTTCGAGTTCAAATTGTTTTACAAAATATCAATATCAAAAGAAAACATGGAATGAATACGCAGCCGAACATATAAAAATTTCCTTCTTTATGACTCGACACTCCTCGATCTTGGGTCCACTTTCGATCACTATCTATCACTTTCGGTACTGCGCATTGGTAAAACAATACGCTAAGCATTTTCATGCTTAGTGGTTCTGCTAAATCCATTCACCGAGTTTCGGTTTAAATCAAATTATCGCGATTTAAGCAGTTCAAAACTTTGAGCCGTTGTGGATGATCGATATAATCAATCACATTATCTTGTTTTATATCTGATCGGTTATGGTTCATTGATCATCCCAAAATACACTTTCATATTGATATTCGCAATCTCGATCAATTCAATTGTGCTCCCACAAATTCAGTTGGTTATGCGATTCAATTCAGTCACGAAAATCAATTAGTTCACGAAAATCAATTCGGAGTTATGCCCGATCAATTGAGTTATGCCCGATCAATTAGTTTACGTATTCGATTCGGTTATGCCTTAGCAATTTAACCTATGTCTTCGATATCTGGGGATATCGAGTCAAACGCAGTCCGTGGGCTGAGGCGGTATCAAATGGTTTATAACCGCGATGCGGTCCGTGGGCTGTTGGTAGTTATAAACAATCAAATAGTGAACCTTCTTAGATATGGTCCCGGCTGCATTCGGGTAATAGCATCCAGTAATAGTTCTTGATCTTTGCTATTTGACCACATTGGTATACCCAATCATCTTAATCTGAAATAAGCGGTTAACATTCTATTAAGGGCGTTGAATCCAACTACCAGCAAAATATAGTACAATATATGCGCTTGTAAATAGTTTATTTTCAATAATCATTCGAATTTTATATCTGAAGCATTTCACAAATCACTTTTCTCAAATCAATAAAAAATCAATTGCCCCATGCTTTTAGAACAAACATGCAAAAACCCAAACGAGGAATAGGAGTCGGTAGAAAAAACCCAAAAATCTTTGCACTTTGATTCCAATCCCTGGAATCTCAATTTGATTTGGCTTTTATCTTGTCGAGTCACTATTCCAAACCATTAAAGAACAATATTGTGGAGTGCGTACTAGTAGTTTGGTTAGGATTGATTTTCCAGAGATTGATATGATTTTCAAATTCGACAAGCTATATATAGATGGATTCTTGACTCAATGGTCTTTCCAGGAGTCGAGAATACCGATTAGAAGTTCGGGCGAAGGAGTTATGACCTTCAGAAGTTGGAGGTCATACGCTGATCAAATCCTGGTGACGAGCTGACCCTGACCTGGACGAGGCTTGATCTGTCACCTCGGTCCAAACATCTTCTATACTCCTCAGGCATATGAATCAATTCTTGACTCAATGGGCTTTCCATAGGGAGTCCAGAACACCGAGAAACAGGTTCGGACCGGGAAGGAGTTATGACCTTCCGAGTTGGAGGGTCATGCGTTAAATCCTGAGCGAGCAGAGCTGACCTGACCTGGACGAGCTCGATCTATCACCCTCAGTCAAACATCTTCTATCCTCCTCCAGGAATATGAATGTATTCTTGACTCAATGGGCTCATAGAGTCCAGAATACTTCGAATCGGAGTTCGAGACCCGAAGGAGATATGACCTTCCGAAGTTGGAGGTCGTGCGTAGTCAACCCAGACGAGTTGACCTGAACTGACGAGCTGACCTGACCTGGACGAGCTCGATATAACACCTCAGTCTGACATCTAATATACTCCTCAGGAATATGAATGTATTCTTGACTCAATGGGCTTTCCATAGAGTCCAAGAACACCCAAATCGGAGTTCAAACGAAGGAGATATGACCTTCCGAAGTTGGAGGTCATGCGTAGTCAACCCAGACAAGCTGACCTGAATTGACGAGCTGACCTGACCTGGACGATCTCGATCTAACACCTCGGTCTGAAATCTAATATCCTCCTCAGGCATATGGATGGATTCTTGACTCAATGGGCTTTCCATAGGTCGAACGCAAATCGGAGTTCAAGCGAAGGAGTGTATTATACGAAGTTGGAGGTAATGCGTAGTCAACCCAGACGAGCTGACACCAGGCCCGACGAGCTAACCTGACCTGGACAGGCTCGATCTAACACCTTGATCCCGTCTAATATCCTCCTCAGGCATATGAATGTATTCTTGACTCAATGGGCTTTCCATGGGGTCCAAGAACACCCAAATCGGGTTCGGACGAAGTTATGACGCCCGAAGTTGGAGTGCATGCGTAAAATCGACTGGCTGGCGCAGGCTGGACAGTAGGCTCTGGGGTGAGTTGAGCTGCCGGGGCGAGATGAGCTCTTCGGGGCGAATGCATTGGCCTCCTCGGGGCGAGAATGCATTGACCTGCGAGGATGAGTCTGGCGACCTCTGTTGCGCGAGTCTGGCGACTCTGGCACGCCCAGGGTTTCTAACGACCTGTGCATGAAGTGGCGGCCTCTATTGACCTACAATTGCATGAGTGCGGTGACCTGTTGCATGAGAATCTGGCGACTGTGCGTAGCGCCACATGGTTGAGCTACCGTAGTTTGGTGAGTAAAAAGACCATAACTTGATCTCGAGGAATTAGAGATTGAGAAATTCAAAAGCCTAAAATCAAGTTCATTGATGTGGCTACAATTTCCCAGAAGGACTTACTGCCAAATTCCCTTTATTTCATACTCAAAAACCCGTTCTAAGGTCCGGCTAGTTGACCGGGTGGGGGCGGGGGAGCCCCCAAACCAGGTTGGCAGGCGACCTCGGTAAAGGACAATAGCAGTCTACGGTCAGGTGAGAGATTAAAAAGCTAACATCAAGTTCATTGATGTGGCTACAGCTTACCAGAAGGACTCACTGCAGTTCTCTTTATTTCTTACGAGAATTCGAATTTCTGAGTCAGAATTGTCATGTATCGCGATGTGGCGAACAGGGTGAAAATGACCAAAGCAGGAAGACCTACCTCTTGGAGTTTGTCGAAACTCCCGATTCGATCTCTACTTGCAGCTCTTGTCACGGGAAGGACTCCCTCTTGCTTCGCACAGGACCTATGGCCGTCGTTGGGAAATCTAGAGAGAAGTGAGCTTCTCGCTCTAAAATACCTCCATTTTCTCTGTTTCCTTTTCTTATGGATCCTCCTAAGTACGTATTTTTAAGGAGGAAAGCTTTCCTCCCAGCCTACATGCCACATGCCGCTTTCCTTGATTTTTTTCTTCTTTTCTTTATTTCTTTTTATATTTAGATCCCTCCATTTCTCTTATTATTTTTCATTTAAGTCTCCTATTTTCACTTGAACATATTAACTATTTACAATTGACCCTTGGTCCCCATTTTCAATTTCATATTTTCTCTTTTTCACTTGGGTTTATTTCGGGTTAATGTCGTTTAATCGATATTAGTCTATGATTCCCGAGAAAAATACCCAGGGTTGACTGATTATGCGGAATATATAATAAATTTTATTATAAAAATTCAGAGGGTATTTTACAGAGCGTGCGACAGAAGGCGGATAACCTCATCAGTCTCCAAGGTTGACAGTTAGATGCCGCAGGACTTTTTGGTCTATTTTGTATCTATAGTATTCTTTTTGTTGTTTGTAAACAAATGTAAAGTTTTTGTATAAGTCGAACACTCCCATTTGTGGATCTTGAATATATTTTGAAATTCCGCCACTACAGAATATATCTTAAGATACATGCTTATTAGTGTATGAATGAACATGTTATAGTGTATAGGTAAAATGAACAGTGACACACTCGCTCTACATCGCACGTGGGTGGCGGGTTGGGGGTGTCACAGAGCCAGCTTGGATCATAGACGCGGTATTAACGGTTGTATTACACTGATACAGGTATGTAATCTTTTTTTTTATGACATACACATTCATATGCACAACACATCATTAGGTATTTTACTTTATATTTATTTTATATTTAGCTATGGTATTTGGAGAGACTTCCGACAGGCGACCGATTTTGGGTGATCGATAACATATCGTACCACCAATCGCTCTTGCCTTACATGATGATGATGCGAAGTGATCGATGGAGACCCTAGGCGAGGCTCGGCGATGGATTACCGGGTTGGGCGGGCCCAAGCTAGAGCGAGCCCGGCTCTTAATTTAAGTGTAGGTGGAAGTACCTTTGACACGGGTGCATAACCCATCCAGTGTACTCCTCCTATATCGAGGTCAGCTGGATGCACAAACTCTTGATCAGGTAATGATATATATAAAAATATATGGTTCTATAGTAATTTCATTCATATTCACGCAAAAGTTTTGACATCAAGTGCAAATGTAGGTCTTATGGTAGCCATACGTCGAAGGTTGGTTGGCCTGGCCCAGGATGTTACTTAGTTGACCAAGAGATCTGGCGGACGATGTCATCGCTTATATGTTTCGAGACTGTTGAGTGGCATTGTCTAGAGTGAGTGTTGCGCCAGTTTGGGCTACACTAGGAGATACCTCCATCTTGCTCTTATGAACAAAAGCTACATAGAGTGGATGCATGTGGACGATACTAGAGAGATTTGGCGACGTATCGTGCTCCATACATTGCCTTATGGGATACATGGCGGAGTAGGATCATCCTTGCACACGTGGTGGGTTTGATGGACTTCCATGATCCATATATCTGTGGTATCGTTGTATTACATGACGTTTATGACACCACACTCGCATTAGGATGATATGAGGTTTCATACTACAATCGGTACTACTCAGGTTTTGGTAAGTTAGAGTCATGTGTTTTTAAAGTGTTTTCCAAATTTCAATCAATAGATTATGTATTTATAATTATTTTGTTGGTTCATTTAGATCTACATAATGGTGACATAGCCCGGTCGCTCGAGCTATGCTACCAGGTTTAGTGCGACTTCGTCGTATTGCTAGATGGAGTGTTACGGATGAAGAAGAGCATCATTGCTGTACGATCGAAGCATCCCATCACATGGACCATCCGTTAGACCTCGATGTCATCCACTCCGTATGTATGTAGCGTTCGGCGGAGGGAGGATTGATTGCGAGGTCATGGTTGAGATGGTGGATGAGGTCATAGTAGAGATAGTGAGGCGGCGAGTGGTACCTTAGAGCCAGGCATTCCTATACGATGCCCGTACCCATCACCAGTTTTACCCCCACGAGACTTACATCACCTTCCGTACCCTAGACACACACATCTTTGCATATTCGGTGTCTCAGGAGCCGACCTCATGCTTGATAGATATCATTGTGTCGTCACTCACCCTTTGTCATCCCTACATTGCCTCTAGCCATTTGACACCATCGTTGACCTTGTATCAGAGTTGGGTGCACTTCCAGCTAGGCGACCTCGTGCTCCCGCATTATACATCCGATCTTCATCCATCGGTTCCTCGGTTCCCTGGTTCCTCGGCTCCGTCGAACAGTTTGAGAGATTGCAGGATACATGTAGATCAACTAGTTGTGTATTTTAGGCGGGTCACAAGAAATATAAATACGCCATCTTGTGGAATTCGTTGATATATGTTGATATTTTTATATATTGATATTTGTATACAATTTTTTTATATATTTATATGATTTGGTTTATGCATGGAGGTCATAAATGAGCTTAATGCAAAATTCCATTTAATATTCCATGAAATTTTAGGCTACCTTGGATGTGTTTGTTGTTTTGATGATTAAAATATATTTAAGTTATTTTGAATAAATAAACTTTGTGTTGATTACAAATTATTTACTATGATAATATAACATATATATTCGAATCCATTAGTTCATGTAATTTATTAAATAGTAAATATTTTAAATAAGTTTCAATGTTAAAAGCAATAATAACAATAGAAAATTTTCTAATTGTCGTTGTGATGGATAGCGGCATTTGGCAATTTTAAGTCCAACGGTTGATAATGTCGGTACGAGTATTAATTACGCGGCGGCAGCGGTCAGGCTCGAATTGATTGATAGGTTGATAGCCATGGTGTTGATACTAGCGAGGTGGGCGGATACTACTAGGTAAGCGATTAGGAAGAAATGTAAAGCAGAGTTATTGAAGCCCAAGGTCGATTAATGGTTGTCCATTTGGCAAATTTAAGCCGATTCTTCATTTGTTATGAGCAAAGACATTCTGATTTTAAGCGCGTCGTCGTTGTGTGTGGCTTTTGACATACAGGATTCGATTACGGTTGTCGTAGGCGTGGTGTTGAAATTTCGTATTTAATTGTCATTTGTATCGTGATAGCGACATTCTTATTTATTTGATAATTAATTTGGTTTTATTAATTTAATAATTTTTTGAATAAATTATTTACGTTAAAAACTCCAATTTTAATGGGTAGTGCCATATTTGGCATTAATGATAAATGATTAAATGGTATCATATTCAAAGTTAATTAGTACAGAACTCGCCTTACCGCACGGATTACGTCAAAGAGATCTCTAAAAAGTAAAAGATATGCTTTCTGTTTGGTTCAATCACTTCCTTTTTGCCTTTTTGGATCGATATTCGATCCTTATAGAGGACCGACCGACCATATCCTGATCATTCCTGCATGCTGACTAAATGTGACCATAAATCTCGGCGGATTGAAACTTAGAGATAATCGTCTCACTCACTGGGTGATAGGAGAAGGTAGAGTTTTCCAACTAACTAGCTACTTTTGTCATCAATCATGCATGAGCTGATGTCATTGGTGGATCATCTTTCCCCTTGGAATTCAGTTTGAGAAGGATGAACATTCTAGCAACACAATTCAGGTTAATTTGCTGAATTAAGGATAAAGTCCTATTTACAAATACAATTGTTGGATTGTTCAACGTGTTGACTCTTTTTTTCTTCTATATATTTTTGCCTATTATATTCCGTTCTAACAAGAATTCAATCCTCGGACCCTACTTGTAATAAATATCTCATTTTTTATCGGCTGGAACCCAAAGCTTCAAAGGCAACTTGTTTGACTCTTTAAAAGATATATTGTATAATATCTAAAAGTTCTCCTTGAAACCCTCATGGACCCTTCGGCTTCCACATTAGTATAATATTGTGTATTTTGTGGGTATTGTTCACTTTGGGCCTAAAGGTTTTCGTGGTTTTGTTTTTGAGCTTAACACCCAAGGCTCATATCAATTGGATGTTGTTCATACTTATCAACTCATAATCCTTTTGATTCTTAACTGATGTGGGACTTTGGACGTTTACCTAACAATTCTCCCTTCGAATAAGTGTTCGGGCACACGTCTAACGTGAAACATCACTTTTCAGGGGCTATTCTGTCATTTTGTTCGGCGTCAGCGCATGATTAAGCAAACGACTTTGATCTTGTTGTTGGGGAAAATTCGCGAACCACTTAGCTCGCATTGGTATGATGTTATACATTTTGGGTGTAGGGCCTTATGGCTTGTTTATTCTTATTAACTCATTATCTTTAATTTCTAAGCGATGTGATGTGGAGATTGTGAAGCACATTTAACAAATTCCTTATATGAATTATCATTAACTTGATACAAAAGTCAAAATCTCATTCATGGAGGATAAGTCAACCGAGGTTGCAGTGTGTGTGATGAATCACATGCGCAAAAGCATCAAACACATGAAGAGAATGTTAGATTGTTTATTAATGTCGAATTTAACATAATCATATTATAATTTTAATTATCTAATTGTGCATCTTAGTATGGTAGATTATGAGATGGTTTAATATTAACTAGATATGGGCTCATGGTTCTATTACCCCTACCCTTGTTTGAAGGTAAGCAGATTTAGATAAATGGAATTGTTATGTCTTTCTCTCTCTCTCTACATATATATATATATATATATATATATATATATATATATATATGGTAAATAGAGCCTAAATTACGGGTTTTGGTAGAAACTAGCTTTGGTGAGAAGGAAATAATATCTTGTATAGCCTTTCTTTGATTTAGTTTCTTGCAAATTTAAGAAAATAATGCAGTAAGTAATTACGGATCTAGTATCGGGTATGTTATTTACTCAGTGCGAATTGATATGCTATATTGTTTTAATAAAGATATTATTTTATAATGTATTTATTGAGTCATTTAATTATTGATAAATAGTTTTTGGGATCGATAAATACTCTTAGATTTTACAAAATAATTTAGTAGGGAGGCCTAGGTATTCTCGTCCCTTTTGCGATCATCCTCTTATCTTGACTCATGGGTGCATCCAAAAGCCGAACATGTGTTGGTGATATGCTTATCCATCTCTCTCCCACTCCCGAGTTAACCTCTTAGCCAGGGCATAATATTACCAATCGCATCCCCAGCTATACGTCCGCATTTCTTCCACCCCTGCAATTGCATATAAATAATGCCGTTTCTTTATTGAATGTGCCCTTTAAAAAGGCCTTTTTCATCCTATCACTACCACTTATCTCATGTACATACCACATGTTTTATGCACCGACTGAAACTGATTTCTCAAGAGCCATGGCTTATCAGATAACACTAGGGGCAGATTGACTAGGTGCCATACACGACGTGGATGCATGGAGTGAAAACATGGTTATTACCCCCAGAAGATGTCATCTCCTTCCTGGCGCTATTTATAAATACAGACTCCTCTTGATCTTGCAAACTTGTTTTAAAGCTGTAAGGATCTCTATAGAATTGGATACAAGCGTTACAAAGAACATGTAAAATCATGGCTGAAATTTATATATATGATCATCACTTGATTTATATATAGGTAATGTAGAATCCACAAAGCCTCGTAATCCAAGCGGCATATGCCCCAAGTATAACAAAAACAATAGAGAGCCAAAAACAATAATCCAAGCTTACCTAAGAATCAAGGGCAGAGAGCTGGGTTATGCCCAGGGGGCATATGACCCCACTGACCTTAAATCATGGCTCCGCCCCTGATAATAATACTGACATTTTCTTTTTCTTTTTTCATTTGTTTCTAGCTCTTGGAATAATACTGAATTTCTTGCCCAGGTGTAGGAAAAAAAATAGAGCCAAAATTTTCATCCATATCCAATGTCAATCCATTTGAATACGCATCCTGAAAGGTGGTCCTTGCAAAAAGACCTTATTAAAAGAGAAAGGGGGTAGCTCCAAGCCTGCATTTAATTCAAAAAGCAGCCATAATGCCCTCCATTTTACTCATAAGGTATTTCAGCATATGCCCCTCCCTCGTATATGCACTCACATCTCACTCACTACATCATTTCAGTTCAATCCTACAGAACTATTATATATATATATATATATATATATATATATATATATATATATATATATATATATATATGATAGGGTTTGAAAAATAAGGTTAATAATCCTGTGCTGAGAGCAGAAGAGTGGGTCTAACGAAGCAACGAGGCGTCGGTTGGTCCAAGGAGGTTTGCCTTGATGAGGCCTCGACCTTTTCACGTGACATTTGACCTTTTCTTTGGGCGATAAGGAAAGAGGTCAATAAAGCAGCCTGAGGCCAATTATGGAAAGTCTCCCGCAGTGCAGAAAATAGAATATCCCTTTAATAATATATCATTCCATGAGTCAGAAGCGAATCTCCCGATAAGGAAGGAAGATTATCGAATAAACTCTCTTTCTATATCCCCTATACCAAATCCGTCTGATTATAATGAAATATCCCATCGATAGGAATGAATCCCCAGCTCTGTCAGTGGAAGAATACTCTACTTATAAATACAAAGGTCCTTCATTGGTGAAAGGTACGCAAAACATTACGCGACAAGCGGTCGCGGTCTGCCTTTTCTCTCAAGAAAGAAATTGACTTAGGCGTCGGGCGGCGCGGGCGAGCCCTCGCGGAGCCCACTTCTTTCTTGTGTTTTGCGGAGAACTATATCGAGCCTGCGGATCAGCGGTCTGTGATCATACCTCGACCCGGATAGGCGATCGAAAGCACGCATCGGCTTCGCCCGACAATCCGGGTCCGGCCCGGCGGCCCTACGCTCGACGGTGGTTGAAAAAGCGTTATCGGTTAGGCGCCATTTGTAGGAGCAGCGGTTCCTTTACAAATATAGCGATTTCGATTCTTGATGAGTATCATTTCGGAATACAAGCGGGAAGCGGCGCTAATCCTCGAGGATGCGGGACCCCCGACCGAGAAAGCGGCGAGATGGCGGAAGCCTCGTGGCGGTAGAAAGCGATGCAAGCCCGACACGGATGAGGTGGAAGCGCCGCCTCGCGATCAGCGTCGGCAGAAAATTAGAACAACTCACCCGGGCAGTCCGTGACCGGGAGGCTCGACAAACTCAGGAAGGTCATGACACTGGCGCTCCCCATGAAGGACAGCACAATGTCGGTATTCCCTAAAGGGCTGAAACCGAGGCAGAATCCAGCCATGCCCTGGGGCACGGACCACATCTGGCCCCGGGAGAAGAAGGCAACGAAGCAGCCCTTGGAGAGCACGGAGAATTACGCCATCCTCAACATGAACACTCATGGGAACAAAGGTTAAGAGACACTCAATGAGAGCTTCGACCGGCGTGAAGGAGGTGAGTAAGGGCGTACTCACGATACTATGGACACTTTGGTACAACAAACTGAGTCACCTTATACAGCCGAGGTACTCCACTTCCCCCTTCCAGCCAAATTCAGAATGCCACAGGTGGAAGCGTTCGATGGTATTAGAGATCCGTCGATCATCTCAACCTCTGAAAATCAAATGGAGTTTGCGTGTGTATCGAGATCCGGTGCGATCTGGAGCTTTACATTAATGGCCAGGTACCCGAATAATACAAGTTGAAGCGTGTTTGACTAAAGTTTGACCAAAGTTGACTAAGTTTGATAGCGCTTAGTGGGTTGACCAAAAGTTGACTTTTCAGAATGAATAATTTTGGGGTTGACTAAGGCATTTGCGTAGGCCTCGTCGTCACGAGAGTTCATAGACGGGGCGGGCGTCACGTCAGACTACGGATAAAGAGATTCTGAAGCCATTAGAAGTTCAATAGTAGCACTTTATCGAGTGTCGAGTTATGCAGGATTTTTACCCGGCGCGGCCCTAGACCTTATATAAACATAGCTTGTGATGCAAATGAAAACCACTAGCCCAAAACAACACTTGAGCTCGAAGCCGGAAATAAAAACTCTCGGCTTAAGGAATACATTTTGGTAAGTGGCCGCACTGCAGCCCAGTGAGAGATCGGACAGACGAGACCTGCCCGGCCACCCCCAAAAGCTGCGGCGGGACGGGAAGGTGCGCAACCTCCCGGACGGTCCGCGTCGGCCCAATTTCACGGCCACCCTTGGCGGACCAGCGCCGGATCGGGCGACGGCGGCGGCGACCCGCCGTGATCGGCCGGTTGTTCTTGACTTTTTCGGCCATTTCCGGCCATTTCCGGCCACCCCATAGCTCATTTCACCATTTTGGACCTGAACCATTTCGTGGTCACCTTTGCGGTCCTCACCGTTTGGAGATTCTGACGAACGAAATCGTAGGGATTAGATCGGGTTTAGGCCACCACGGCTGTTGGACTGAGGTAATGGTACCAATGAGTTCCTGGTCTCTTGGGCTTTCCATTGATATGTGGTTTGTAAATTTTGGACGTTGTTTGGTTAGTTTTCCATTTTTAGGTTGTTTTCGAATTGATGCAAAATGTCGGGGCGAAATAAATTACCGATTGGTCAAATCGGGCAAGTGAAATTGTATTAGTGAATTGGATGTTTTTATGAATTATTGGGCCGGTTCCAGACTGGAAGTGGCTCAGGTGAAAAGCCCCAATTTTGGGTATCGGGCCTATAGGGCACATTGTGTAATTTGACCTGTCGGAGTTCAATTAGGATGATCTCATAGTTCTGAATGTTGTTACAGGCGCTAGGGATATTCGATATCGTTGGTTCAGTGTGGGGGCCTAGTGGTATTTTATTTATATTACGGTATTTCGCGCCGATGGGAGACGATCGCAACGGAGACGAGGCGAGCGTGCGTAGTCGGTGAGTGGGTTTATATGCTTTTAAATGATTTGGGATGTATGCCGATATATCTATTATGATTAAATACTGCATATATATTGTTTTGATCAAATGGTTGATTTACATTCAAACATGACTTCGGTTTCATATAAAACAAAACAACGTTCATGTGAATTCTTGTCTACATTTTCAGCATTTGGAAGTTGTGCGGTTCCTTGGGTGATTATGTGGGTATTTAGATAATTTGGGCATGTAGATTGGGTTTTAACCCCCTTGAAATTATTGATTTATGAAATGGATTTTTAAAATATATATGTTTAAATAAATGGTTAGGAATATGGTCATGGAGGTATGGTTCAAATTTAGGCATGAATTGAAGCTAAGATCTTGATGTAGTGGATTGAGTTGTGGAAAGTAAGTTGATAAATTCTTAACCTAAGATCTGCGGTGGCGTTGGGAAAGGCACACCTTGTGAAGTAGGTCATTAGGTTGGAGGTTATAGTGATCTACCATATTATCATAGGATATTGGGTTGGTGATTATGTTGTAGTACATTGGGATTGTCGCGGTGTCGTGAGTTGGCTCACATCAAGCGGTCCTATATTAATTCCGCGAGCGTGAGGTGGTTTGACCGGAAGCGGTTTACTAGTTGCCCACGTTGCGAGTGAGGTCGGTTTGACGCGTGGTTTATTAGTTGCCACGTTGCCCAGTGAGGTCGGTTTGACGGAAGCCGGTTTTGGTGATGCAGGTTTTGCTGCGGTAGCGTGAGGTCGGTTTGACCCGACGGTTTGGTATCCCGGGTTTTGCGCGCGATGCGTGAGGTCGGTTTTGACGACGGTTTAGTGATACGGATTTTGCGGTGACGTGAGGTTGGTTTCATCGGCGGTTATATGTTCACGGCCGTGAGGTTGGGTTCTGAAGCAGTTTAGGATGGACACATGGTATGGTATGATGTTGATTAAATGCCACGGTGTTGTGAGGTCAGGATCACAAATGGTTTAGGATAGATTACATGGTGTGGTATATCGTTAGTGTATATGGTATGAAATATCGTTAGTGTATAAGGTATGATACATCGTAGGTGGATAGGGTATGGTACATAGTAGGTTTTTTTATGGTACGGTGCATTGTTGGTTTCTGAGTAAGACATACCCTTTTTATAAGTGATGATTTTTGTATTTTCCATAATTAATTGTACAACATAACAGCGTTCATATGTTTTATCGTCAATTTCTTTATGTGGTGAATGATTCGGGTTATAAGGTTCTTGATAATGAAGTGAGTTAACTTATTGAGCATGACTTCATATTGTTGGGTTTTGGTAAAGTTGAGTTTTGTGAAATGTTTGTCTAAACGGGGAACGTTACAAAGAGTGGACGTGAGGTCTTGAGAGAAGAAACTCAGAAAATTAAAACATTATTTTTCCATATAAATTATGCCACTCATTGAGATTTATTTCTCCGTTTTATTGTTTTTACTTATCTGTTCCTAGGTAGGACAGGTTCGTAGGCCTACTCGCAGTGGCGTCTCTCTCTCATACAATTTGTCGTACTCTATCGCATTTATCTATTACGAGGTTGTTGTATTAGACTTATTCATTTCTACTTGGCACCCCAAATCGAAATACTCTTAGAGCGCTACGATATTCGTATGGAACTTTTATGAGACCTCATTTATAATTGTTGCGAGGTTTTTATATATATTTATGTATAATTGGGTATTAAATTAATACAGGTGTTACTCCTTCCTTAGGTGGGGTTCCAGTATCTTCCTAAGGGATCATACGGTGGGACTTCAGCAGGCGGGACCGCTGGGAGATCAGGAAGGGTATCGGGTCGAATCTGTCGGAGTTGGTGTCGAATTTCCCCAGGTTTCTAAATTCCTTGGGGTTATGCGTTGCGGTGCGACTCATCGATATTTTGTATACCTTCTAACCTTATCATGGGCCCAGTTACGTTCTTTGATTCTTGAAGCAGTTTTCCTTAGGATGGCCTTTAGAGGTAGACGTAGGTCGCGGGCTTGATTGGAAACTCAGGTGCACTGCTCATTAGAGGAAAATCTTGTCGCGCAGCTCAGTCCTTTGGAGAGGAGTGGGTTCACTAATGCTCTTTGTGATTGAGCTCATTTTGGAAGCAGTGTGGTTTTGATAGGCGCCCGCGGATCCGTAGGTATCTATCGTAATTTGGGTAGCCCAGAGAAAATTACGGACGAGGGTATGCGGTGTTCGGATGAGGGCGAGTCGAGGATAGTTGGGTTTACGCTTTCGGGGTAATGCAAGGAAGTGGTGGGGCGTATGGGGACAAGCGTCACACTGGGCCACCGGTTCAAAGTGCCTTTCACGAGTTTGCCCCGGCCTTTGTTGAGACGAGGGAATTTGGAGTTCG
This sequence comes from Tetrastigma voinierianum, assembly GCA_016808115.1. Lineage (NCBI taxonomy): Eukaryota > Viridiplantae > Streptophyta > Magnoliopsida > Vitales > Vitaceae > Tetrastigma > Tetrastigma voinierianum. Next base: position 115,759 of record JAEQBH010005164.1, on the reverse strand, counting down.
AGACACTCACTCGAGAATTAGTATGACGGTTTGCGAGTATGGCCTTGGTCGGAGAGTTATCGGACTTACGCCCAAATTTGGTTCTTGGAGGAAGTCGGCCCAAAGAAGAAGGTTTCTCGACGGGTTGGTTGACCACAGTAGCCTTGAGCCTTTGGGGTTTGATCATCCCAGCACCCGGTCGATGAGAAATGTTTGCTCACAGTGGTAGAAGCCCGAGACCACGATACGCGGGGGCCAGGGCGTCGACCATATGATGCAAGATCCGCTCTTGAAGCAGTCGGGGATGATCGAAGGTAGTTTCGGCTGGGTCTTGGCGACGAGAGGATCGATGGGACAGGCGTGGTACGCGATAGTGGGTTTGGTGGACACGGGGTTAATTTGAGCAGAGTAGTGGTGGTAGCTATTTTCAGTCTTGTGGCGGTTCACGTTCGGCTTGTGATGTTGCGGTAAGAATCATGATGGGCCATGCACGTGGGATAATACATGCTATCGGTGTGAAGCTGACGAGGACATTTTAGGAGGGATTTGCCTATCGAGGATCGGCCCGGTAGAGTTCCGGATCGGGTGCTCGGTTCCGGCGGGCTAGTGGACATGGGCCAGGATCTGTGACAGGCGAACCGGGAGGTTCCTTGATGGGACTGTTGCCATCCGCGGCCGGCGGCTTCGTGAAGAGGCAGAGAAAGGGCGACCACTGCTTTAGGCGGAGAGTCTTCTTTATGACCGGTCGGGGAGAGCGCGAGGCCACTCCGGCGTCGTGATAGGGTACATTATCTATTTTTGGTGGCGATGCGTGTGCTCATTGACCCGGTAGCTACACTCCTTTATTTCACGTGAGGTATGTTGCCTGAGTCGGGGGTGACTCCGGTTCCTTTGAGTGTGGTCTAGAGGATTTCCACACCGGGGAGAGTCATGGCACTAGGCAGATCTTAGGGTGGCAGCTTTCTATTGAGAACCAGGTATGGAAGCGAGTTTGATGTAGATCTCGAAAAGGGTTGGATGTGATTCTTGGGATGAATTGAAACACTTCAAACTAATAAGCTATTAGTTGCTTGCAAAGGGAGAGTAATATTTAGACGGCCGGGACTACGGTAGTAGTCTTACATGGAGGGCGGAGGCGGACACCTTGGGTTGATTTACGCCATCTATGCTAGATGTTTGCCGGAAGGGTTGTTCGAGTTCTAGCTCATATAGTTGACACTTTCGTGGCAGTGAAGCAAGAATAGAGGGATGTACGTGTGAGAGACTTCGGGATGTATTCCACGGCCGATCTCCAGGTCCACCTCGAGCGAGGTAGATTTTCCCATTGATTTGGTCCACAGTGCGACTCTATTTCCACACCACCTTATAGGAATGGCGCAGTAGTGAGAAGAATTGAAGGCTCATTCACAAGAGCCAGTGGATGGGATTTATTAGGCCCATTATTTCACCTTGGGGAGCGCCGAGTGTTATTTGAAGAAGAAGGATAGATGCTTGGGGTTGTGTATAGACTACAGACGGTTAGACCAGGTCACCATTAGTAACCGATATCCCGCGCACAAGTTGATGATTTATTTGACCAGCTCGAGGGTGCGAAAGTGTTCTCCAAGATTGACTTGAGGTCAGGGTACCATCGGTTAAGGATTAGGGAACCGGACATTCCCAAGCGACGTCAGGACGAGATATGGACATTATGAGTTTCTAGTGATGTCTTTCGGACTCACCAATGCCCCAGCGGTTTTCATGGATCTGATGAATCGGGTTTTCCGTCCATACTTAGATCGTTTTGTCATTGTCTTCATTGACGACATCTTAGTGTATTCGAGAAGCGAGTTGGAGCATGAGAGACATTTGGGCTTGGTGTTACAGACTTTGAGGCGACATCGGTTAATGCTAAGTTTAGCAAATGTGAGTTTTGGTTGAGCCGAGTGGGATTTCTCGGGCACGTGGTTTCTGCTGATGGCATTTATGTGGACCCTCAGAAAGTAGAGGCGGTGGCAAACTGGGAACAACCAACTACGGTGATAGAAGTGCGGAGTTTCCTAGGATTAGCGGGGTATTATCGCAGGTTCATAGAAGGGTTCTCAAAATAAGCGGGACCACTTCCTTTGTTTGTTAGAAAGGGTAAAATTTGAGTGGGCCAGGCCAAGTGTGAGAAGCTTCCAAACAACCAAGGAGAAGTTGACATCGACCCTATGTTGGCGTTGCGGAGAACTAGCGAGGGATTCGAGTTCTGATGCTTCATATCGGGGTTTAGGTTGTGTGTTGATCTGACATAAGAGTTATGGCGTATACCTCCAGGGCCCAGTTGAAGAAGCACAGGCTAGAATTATCTGCACCCATGACTTGGAACTTCTTTGCCGGTAATATTCGCATTGAAGACATGGCGGCATTACTTGTACGGGGCGACGTGCCAAGTGTTACCGACCATAAGAGCCTTAAATATTTGTTCACCTAGAAAGAGTTAAACTTAAGGCAAAGGAGGTGGATGGAGTTACTTAAGAGTTATGATTGCTTATTAATTACCATCAGGGTAAGGCAAATGTAGTGGCGGATGCCTTGGCGAGAAGTTCTGGGCTCTTTGGCTTATATGCGAACCATACAACTTCCGTTGATGGTCAGTGCGAGTTGGTGTTTCAGTTGGAAATGCATGTTTGGGAGCACTTTCGCCGACTTCCTACTACGTAGATACTTGTTAATCAAATTCTTGAGAACCTAGAATCCTATTTGATGAGCATGAGAAGAAAGGTCGAAGGGCAACGGTCGGATTTTGGTATTAGCTTGATGGAGCCTTATTAGTTCTAGACTTTGTGTTCGGTAGTAGAAGGTAAAGAGCTGGGATATTGAGGCCCATAGTTAAAGCTTATGCCGTGCACCGTTAGTACGAGAGATGTCTTAGTCTGTTGAAGGAGTATTATTGGTCGGGGATGAAAGAGATTATTTGATGTATCAAGTGCTTAGTTTGTAGTAAAGCGGAGGCACGGACTTCTCTGACAAAAGCCTTACGGACTTTACGGTATACCCATTCAGGAATGGAAATGGGAGCACATCCTGATGGATTTTATATTCAAGCTCCTTCCATGACTCGGAGACATGGCGTTTGGGTAGTAGTTGATCGACTCACCAAGTCAAATACATTTCCTACCTATTCGTGAGAAGTTTTCCCCTCAGAAACTAGCGGAACTCTTTATGAGTCATGTAGTGAGTTTGCATGGGGTACCAGTATCGATCGTCTCTGATAGAGATCCACGATTCACTTCGAGATTTTGGAAGAGATTGATGAAGGAACTAGATGTGGATTGAATTTGAGTCTTGCTTTTCACCCTCGGACCGATGGAGCCGTCGAGAGGACTATTCAAACCTTGGAAGATATATTGAGATCGTGCGTTTACAATTCAAAGGACATTGGAATGAATATCTACCGTAGCGAGTTAAGCGCAATAACAGGCATCACTTTCAAGCATTGAGATGTCACCTTATAGACTCTGTATGGGAAATGTCTTCGCACTCCTTTATGTTGGAAATAGAGACAGGGCGAAAGAAAATTACTAGGTCCTGAAGTTATGAGGCGACGGTGGACAAAGTTAATGTTATCACATTAAGAGTTAAGCTTTGACTCGGGATAGGCGAAAGAGCTACGGACAAGCGAAGAAAGGATCTTGAATTTGGGTTGAAGATGAGTATTCTTGAAGCTCTCTCCTTGGAAGGCGTGATGTTTTGGGCGAGAAGCTAAGTCCTCACTACATTGGACCTGCGAGATTGTTGAGAGGGGGTGGAGTCCCGGTGGCTTATAAATTAGACTTGCAGAAAGAACTTTCGAAGTCCATGTGTGTTTCGCATCTCCATGCTGCGCCAGTATATCCCGGATCCCTCACGTATGCTAGAGGCACCGAAGTGAGCGGGGAGGACTTATCCTGCATGAAGAGACGACCCGGTCACAGTTTTGGGTAGGGAAGAGAAGGGCTTCGCAGTAAGACCGTATCTTAGTGAAAGTCCTTTGGAGGGAACCACCTAGTCGAAGGCGACTTGGGAGCGGGGGCCGAATGCGGGAGCCAATGCCTCATCTCTTCCGGGATCACAGTGCAATTTCGTGGATGAAAATTTTTTTAGGGAGTAGATTGTAATGACTGTACCAAATAATACAAGTTGAAGCGTGTTTGACTAAGTTTGACCAAAGTTGACTACGGGTTGGCAACAGTGGGTTGACCAAAGTTGACTTTTCAAGAATGAATAATTTGGGTTGACTAAAAGTATTTATTTAAGTAGGCCTCGTCGTCTGAGAGTTCATAGAAGGCGGAACGTCCTGTCAGACTACGGATAAAGTTACGGCCATTAGGACTAATAGTAGCACTTTATCACGTTGTCAGTGTATCCCAGGATTTTACAGCGGCCCTAAGACCTTATATAAGCATGGCTTGTATTGCAAATGAAAACCACAGCCAAAGCAACACTTGAGCTCCCAAAACCAGAAATAAAAACTCCGGCAGGAATACATTTTGGGCGAGTAGCCACTGGCAGTGGCGAGTGAGAGATCGGACCAGACGAGACACCACCGGCCACCCCAAAGCTGCGCGCCGGACGGAAGGTGCACAACCTCGGACGGTCCACGTCGACCCGAATTTCACGGCCACCCGCCGGCGGACCGGATCGGGCGCGAAGCGCGGCGGCGGTAGCCGTCATTTGGGTATTCTTGACTTTTCCGGCCATTTCCGGCCATTCGGCCACCCATATCCATTTCCACCATTTTTGGACCCCCTGAACTCTGTTTTCATTAGTCCACTTTTGCAGTTCCTCAGTTTAGGTGCATTGACGAAATCGTAGAAAGGTTAGATCGGGTTTTAGGCCACCACAGCGGCCTTGGATCGAGGTAATGGTACCAATGAGTTCTGGTCTCTTGGGCTTTCCATTGATATGTGGTTTGCTAATTTTGGACGTTGTTTGGTTAGTTTTCCATTTTGGGTTGTTTCGGGTAATTCACAGAAATGTCGGAATTGAAATAAGTCTCGAATTGGTGAATCGGGGCAAAATTGAGTTGTATTACTGAAATTGGATGTTTTATGAATTATTGGACGGTTCAATTTAGTGGCTCCCGGGTGAAAAGCCCCGATTTTGGGTATCGGGCTATAGGGCTTGTGTGTATTTAATGCTGTCGGGTTCAATTAGAGGATGATCTCATAGTTCTGAATGTTGTTCAAGGCCTTAGGGATATTCCAATGTCGTTGGTTCAATTATTGGGGCCTAAAGTGGTATTTTATTTGTATTACGGGCACTCACGCCGTAGGAGGCGATCCTGGCGGAGACGAGGCGGGCGTGCGTAGTGGGTGAGTGGGTTATATGCTTTTTAAATGGGGTGCAGGATATTATGTCGATATATCTATTATGATTAAATACTTTGCATATATATTGTTTTGATCAAATGGTTGGTTGCATTCAAACATGACTTTGGGTTCATATCAAACAAGTTATTTCATGTGAATTCTTGTCAACATTTTCCTTTGTTGGAAGTTGTCTTGGTTCCTTGGGTGATTATGTGGTATTTAGATAATTTGGGCATGTAGATTGGTTTTTAACTTGCCAAGAAAGTAGTAGTTTATGAAATGGATTTTAAAATATATATGTTTAAATAAATGGTTAAGGAATATGGTCATGGAGGTATGGTTCAAATTCGACATGAATTGAGAAACCCCAAGATCTTCAATGTAGTGGATTGAGTTGTGGAAAGTAAGTTGATAAGTTCTTAACCTGAATCGGTGACGTTGGGAAAGGCACACATGAGTAAGGTCATTGAGTTGGAGGTTATAAGGTGATGTACCATATTGTACCGGATATTGGGTTCAGTGATTATATTGTAGTACATTGGGATTGTCACGGTGTCGTGAGGTTGGCTCTATCCAACGGTCCTATATTAATTCCACGAACGTGAGGTCGGTTTGACCGATGTGGTTTTACCCCTAGTTGCCCGTTGCCGTGGTCGGTTTGGCCCGACGGTTTTATTAGTTGCCCGCGTTGGTGAAATTAGGTTTGACCCCGAAGCGGTTTGGTGATGCGGGTTTAACCTGCGGTAGCGTGAGGTCGGACTGACCCGACGGTTTGGTATTACGGGTTTGCCCGCGATAGCGTGGGGTCGGTTTGACCCGAAGCGGTTTGGTGATACGGATTTTGCCACGGTGACGTGAGTTGGTTTCATCCAGCGGTTATATGTTATTCCACGGTAGTGAGGTTGGGTTTTAAACGGTTTAGGATGGATACATGGTATGGTATGATGTTGATTAGATGCCCGCGGTGTTGTGAGGTCGGGATTCTGCGCGGTTTAGGATAGGTACATGGTGTAATTATGTCGTTAGTGTATATGGTATGAAACTGTCGTTTAGTGTATAAGGTATGATACATCGTAGGTGCATAGGGTATGGTACATAATTTGGTTTATGTCTGATTGCATTGTTGTGGTTTTGAGTAAAGACATTTCAATGGTGATGATTTTGTATTTTCCATAATTAATTGTACAACATGGCGTTCATATGTTTTGTATCAATTTGCTATGTGGTGAATAGATTCAGGTTATAAGGTGCTTGATAATGAAGTGAGTTAACTTATTGAGCATGACTTCATATTGTTGGGTTTTAGTAAAGTTGAGTTTTTGTGAAATCTTTGTTAAGCAGGGCGTTGTGCAAAAGAGTGAAGAGGAGAGAAAAAGGTAGAGATGTGAAAAATTTTTCAAGAAAATTAAAAACATTATTTTCCATATAAATTATGCCACTCCCATTGAGATTTATTTCTCACGTTTCCATTGTTTTTATCTGTTCCCTGAGTCGGGCCAAGTTCGTAGGGCTACTGTGTGGTGGCGTCTCTCTCTCTCTCTCGCCACAGGTATAATCTTTCTATCGCATTTATCTATTCTGAGTTTGTTGTATTAGACTTATTCATTTCTACTTGTACCCCTAAATCCAAAATACTCTTAGAACGCTCTGATATTCGTATGGAACTTTTATGAGACCTCATTTATAATTGTTGCGGGTTTTTATATATATTTATGTATAATTGGGTATTAAATTAATACAAGGTGTTACTCCCTTCCTAGGTGGGGTTCAGAGTATCTTCCCTAGGGATCATACGGTGGGACTTCACTAGTGGGACCACAGGAGATCAGGGAAGATATCGAGCAGATGCATCATTTATTATCACCACAAGGCCCAGCCTTGGCATGGTTCAATAGACTCCCACTATCATCAATCTCCTCGTTCAGGGAGCTGTCCATCACGTTCTTCTCTCACTTCATTGGAGCCAGGACGTACAGAAAGCCAAGTTACCATCTGCTAACTATCAAATAGGGCCTTGAAAGCGAGGTCTTATGTCCGGCGATTGATGCAGGAGTCTCACAAGGTAGATATACACGACGAAGTTCACGATCCACGGCGTTCATGGGCAGCTTAGGGATCGATTGAAAGACTTAATGTTTTCCATCTCCAAAATCCCGAACAAGCATAGCGGTGCTTTCCTTGAAGAGGAGAAATATATTAGCGGTGAAGAGGCCCTCATGTCTCGAAGAGGCTCTCCCATTCCTGAAGAAAAGGCGGGACGAATGACGACGAGGTGTGAAGCCCCCGAGAGCCAGCGACCAGGAAAGTCTCAAGAAGAATGGAGCGGTCTCCAAAAGGCGTGGCAACCTCGGGGGATCGTTTGGCTCCCACCACGGGTCGAGACGGCGGCGTTATTCGCCCCGGGCGCTTCACCCCAGCTGACCTCGGTATCGGAGGTCCTGGCAGAGTCTGAAACGAGCCGAGTTCTGAGGTGGCTGGGCTTAAATGAAGTCGGGCCTACAGCGAGACAGCTCCAAGTGCTTGTGAGTTCCATAGGGACTAGGACCACTTGCGCCTGAGACGTTGCATACGAGTTTAAGAGAGAAATAGAGTACTTGATACGACGGATACCTCTAGACGCTATATCCTGAAAAAATAGAATTACTTGTCTGGCCTTGGATACCTCAGAGCGCTTTATATCTACTGAAAATCAGATCAGTCGAGCTCGGAACCGGGTTTCGCCCCCAGCGGCCACCACCTCGGCGGATAATGACTCGGCACAACAACCCCCATGGTGAAATCCAGGTAATCTTAGGAGGATTTGCAGGAGGTGGAGAATCTAGTTCAGCACGTAAGGCCCACCTGCGGAGCATCAAGTCAACGGAGGTAGCAGAAATACAAGCAATGTCTAAACTACCACGACTCGACACGTCGATCACTTTCTCTGACTCAGACTTGGAGGGATGCCAACACCCTCATGACGACCCACTGGTAGTTCGTGCAGTAGTGGCCAACAAAACAGTCCATCGGGTCCTAATTGACAACGGGAGTTCAGTTGACATCATCTTTGCGTCAGCCTTCAATAAAATGGACATCGGAAGAGAGAAACTGGAACCCGTCAATGCTCACCTACGAGGGTTCTCTGGAGAAAAAGTACTACCTCTAGGCTCAATACAACTAGTACTCACCTTGGGAGATCCCCCATGCCAGGCAACGACCGCAGCAAGGTTCCTCGTCGTAGACCTTGATGCTGCCACAACATGTTGCTGGGCGGACCCTCTCAATCTGATTAGAAAGCCATCACATCAGCGCATCACATGATGAGTCAAATTCCCTACGAAATGGCAAGGTAGGAATGGTTCGAGAGACCGGCGAGTGGCTAGGAGTCTTCTCACCATCCATGAACGAAAGCGAGTTGACAACATATGCACGGATGAGCTCGACATGCGTGTGAGTGGTCACCCCATTTGAGCCATCAGAAGAAATTGGAACCGTATTGTTGGGCAATGACGAGAACACCTCGCTGTATATCGGATCAAGCTCGAGGAAGATTTCAATAGCCTTATCCATTTTTTTTTAAAACAAAACAAAGACGTCTTGGCATGGAAGGAGGCGGATATGGGAGGAATTGATCCTACAGTAATCACTCCGCAGGTGAGCGTCGGCCATCCTTGAAGCCAATCAAACAAAGGAGGCTTCGCGCGAAAAGACAAAAAGCCATTACTTGAGGAAGTCAACAAACTCTTACAGCGGGAGGCGATCGGGGAGGAGTAGAATACGGTGGCTAGTGCGTCGTACTCGTCGAAAATGACGGAAAGTAGGCGAATTTGCATCGACTTCACGAGACATCAAGCAAGCATGTCCAGAAGGGCCAGTTTCCCTATTTGTGGAATCGACCTCATCGTAGATGCCACCGCAGGGGCCATGAACTCCTCAGTTTTATGGATGCCTTCTCCGGCTATAACCATATCAGTATGCACCAGGTGGGCGAAAAGACTCGTTACGTCACAGCCTGAGGAACTGTGCTATCGTGTATTTCATTTGGGCTCAAAGCGAGGCCCATATTAGAGATTGGTGAATCGGATGTTCCAGAACCAGTTAGGCACAACTATGGAAGTGTACATAGATGACATCTGGTAAAATCCATCACAGTGAGCTCCCTGGCTCATCTATCGAAGCATTCCGGATCTTGAGGAACTTCTGACATGAAAGCTGAATCGGCGAAGTGCGCCTTGGAATTATTGGCGGAAAGTCACGTTTCATAGTCAACCACCGAGGAATTGAAGCAAATCAGACAGATAAGTAGTGCTCAGCATGCCATATGTCAAGTATAAAGGAAATTCGGCGCGTGAAGGATTCTTTATACTAAAAGCGGTTCATTATCCGAGCGAGTAATGAAATCTGACCTTTCTTTGAGTCTGAAGAAGGCATTCCAATGGGATATTAAATGTGAAGAAGCATTCTAGGCTTTAAAAACATATTTAGGCTCTCCACCCATTACGTAAGTCCATTGAAGGGGAGCTCCTCACTATACTGGCGGGTTTCGAGACTTTTCGACGGCGCATTCCTCGTTAGAGACAAAGGCAAGTGCGACATCAGAGTTTACTATTGCAGTAGGGCTTTAAGAGGAGGCTTGGAGGAGAGATATCCAGGATGGAAAAATTAATTTTGGCCTTGGTAGCAGCCAAGAAGCCGCCCTTACTTCAGGGCTCACACCATAAAAGTCCCAGCGAGTGCAGGTGAAGCAAGTGTTACATAAACCGGAAGTCTCGGGAAGGTTAATGAGGAAATGGGCCGTAAATTTGGCCCGAGTTCGACATCGAGATACAAATAAGCTGCGAGTAAAAGGGCAAGTCTTAGGCGGCCGTCATGGAATTCACCTCGACGAGGCCGTGACGCTGAAGCAATGAATGACCTCCCGTCCCAGAGCTCTCTGTAGATGGAGCCTCGAAGCCTTGAGGAGCGGGACGGAGTCTAATCACGACCTCTCGAGGAAGGAATAGACATCGAATATGCCTTTCAGTTGAGTTCAAGCATCAACAACAAGGCGGTATGAGGCCGTCATAGCCAGTCTCAACCTCGCCCATTCCTTTGGAAGTTGACCAGCAGGAGTGCAATGACTCGGTGGTGGTAAGGCGGATAGAGATACCTCACGAGGGCCCAGCGGAGGATGATCCTATATCTCTAAAGATGCGAGATTTATTGAAATTCGTGTTGAGTGCGGGTCAAACATGTTCCCAGTGAAAACTCCGTAGACGCCTTGGCAGAGTTAGCAACGACCATACAGAAGACCTCGGCAAGTCGACACATGGTGTGAGGCCTACATCGATCTACGTGACGTGGGTTGCCCCAGGTCGAGCCACCCCAGCTAATTTGGATGGACCCCATTTGGAACTATATAATTGACGGACAACTACTTGACAACCCGAAAGAAGCAGCTAAAATAAGGACAAGATCCGCCAGGTTCACTAATCATAAAGGAAGTCTGTATAAGCGAGGTTTCTTCACACCCATCCTCAAATGCATCGCGGGAAAAAACATTGAATACGTGCTAAGAGAAGTACACGAAGGTATATGCGGAAATCATATTGGAGCTCGAACATTAGCAGGAAAGGTCTTGAGACAAGGATACTGCGGCCCTCTGATACTGAGACGCGTCGACCTCGTCGAAATGCAAGATGGGGGCATGCGAGATCTCGTGCCTCCCATCGGAGCCTCGGCGTGATCCGCGAGCCCTGGCCTTTCCAACAATGGGGTTTGGACATACTGGGACCTTTGCCCCTTGGGAATGGCCAATGTAAGTTCATCATCGTCGCAGTGGATTACTTCACCAAATGTTTGGTAGAGCCTACAGCCCGCAAATCCTAAAAACAAAAGATACGCAATTTTTGTGTGGCGGGCCATTATATGCGAGGTTTGAGTATCCCGAGAGCCACAGTAACGAACAATGGGAAACAATTTGACAACTAAATTCGGAGACCTGTCTTGAGCTCGGAATTAAAGTACTACTCGTCCCGGCACATGCGGTTTAATGGGCGGGCGAAGTCACCATGGAGACCCTTAAAGCGCATTAAAGACCAGAGCTGGAAGATCTCGAAAGGAAAGTGGGTAGAATACCTCCCACAGAAGTGCTATGGGCTATGGGGCGACACGAAGTCGGCAACCTAGAAGCCCCTTTACTTTGCCTTGACGCGAGCGATGGCCTGTCGAGATCGGGCTAAAGTCCCAAGGATCGGAGTTAGCAGCGGTGGAACCTGATGACGAGGCTCTCAGGCTAAATTTGGACCTCTTAGATGAAAACGAGAGCGAGGTTAAGGCGTGCGAGAAGACTATCAAGGAGACGGCAAGGTACTACAGCCCAGTCAAACCCGAAGCTACAGTAGGGTGATTTGGTCTTAAAAGCTACGCGATGGGAGAATCGGCATGAAATTGAGCCCCGATTGGGAAGGCCCCTACATCGTATCTCGAGTCGTCAGACCTGGCAATTACGAGCTCAACGAAGAGGAAAAAATTTTCTGACATGCAGGTCTGTGAGAACATCTTAAAGCGCTTTTATCGGTAGGCCTTGGTTTGTAATCTTAAATGAAGATTAATCAATTTTAGTTAATGATTCAACCATTCTTGGTTATCTTTGGTAAGACGTCACCCAACTCGGATATAGAATGTTGAAGTTATATACAATAAAAAGGAAAAGCTGTAGACATAAAAGAAAATCTCTCTTTATTCCAATCATACTACATTTGAATTTACAATCGGTGGTGTCATCGATTACATCTTGAAAGCACTGTTTGCTTGATTCCCTCGAAAAAAAAAAAAAAAAAACCCTTCAGGAAGAAAAAGGGAAAATGAGGATGGAAATAAATGGAAAGAAGACTAGAAAGGTGGAAAGAGGAGAAAGAAGAAAAGGGATGGGAAGAGCTCGTGAGAAGGAGGGAGAAACAGATGTGGGAGAAGAGGAAAAATAGAAAAAGGGGTGGAAGGAGTTTGTGCGGAAGAAACAAAAAAGGGGAGAATGAGATGTGGAAGAAAAAATGAAAAAGAAAGAGAAGGAGAAAGGAGGAAGGAAGAGAAAGAAGAACAGAAAATGGAGAAGGCGACGCAAGAAATGCGTCGCCCTCTCCGGGCGCATTCCCTAGCACGGAGCTAGGGAATAACATGACTCCCATAAAGGGGAGATTAGGGAAAAACACAACTCCCACAGGCAGCAGAACAACAGAACTGAACCAGAATCTTCAGAAGGATCTCCAGCGAAGATGACCAGACTTCGATGCTTTATCTCACCCAAATTTCGGTTCGCACCGGGAAGCGGGAATATACAAAATATAACCACGCAATGAAGCGCTGCCATTTATAAGAAGGCCAAAGCACTCAAAAGTCACCGGCGTTCCAGATTCTCCGCCATCCCGACGTAAAGGCGTTCCACACCTTTCCAAGAAAATCAGAAGTCGAATGGCCGCACGGAGCAGCTCACTTTGACGAGTTCGTCTACTGCAGACGAGGTCACGCGCGAGAGTCGGTCGGCTTCGAGCTACATCGCCACTCGGCTTCATCGCCACTCGGGCTGGCGCCGGAGCTCGGTGACTCACTTTGACTAGTTCGTCTACTTTCTGGACGGGTCTGGCCCACGAGGGAGTCAGGTCGGCTTCAGGTACATCGCCACTTTCGGCTTCATCGCCACTCGGGCCTGGCCTTGAGCCCATGGCTCACTTTGGCGAGTTCGTCTACTCTGGGCCAGTCACGGCTTTACTGGTCGGTCCCGGCTCGGTCCCATCGCTCCTCGACTGCATCGCCCTTTCGGCTATCGCGGCTCGGCCCACGGCGCCGGAGCTGCGACTCACTTTAGCGGGTTACGTCTACTGCGGGCCAGTCACGCTACTTGAGAATCCGGATCAGCTCGAGACTACATCGCCACTTTCGGCTACATCGGCGCACAGGCGTGACTCACTGGCCCGGTTAGTATACTGCACGCAGTCACCCATTGCGAAGAGTCGGATCGATTCGAGGCTCACATCACCACTCGGCCGTAGCGCGGGCCACCAGCTCACTTTGGCGGGTTCATCTGCTGCACGGTCACGCTGGTCGAGATCGGCTCGAGGCTACATCGCCACTCGGCTACGCCGCCCTCCGGCCACGCGCCCGATCGGCCACGGCGCCGGAGCCAATGGCTCACTTTGGCCAGGTTAAATCACACTGCACGAGGTCACGCATTTGCACGAGGAGTCGGATCGGCTCGAGTACATCGTCACTCGGCTACATCGCCACTCGGCTTCATCGCCACTCGGCCACAGCGCTCGGAGCCCAGCAACTCACTTTGACGAGTTCGTCTACTGCAGACCAGTCCGCAGCTGCACGAGGAGTCGGATCATTTCAGGCTACATACGCCGCTCGGCTGCTCGCCACTGGTACACCTTCGCCGCTCGGCCACGACGCCAGACTGCTTGACTCACTTTGGCCGAGTTCGTCTACTGCGGGCGGAGTCACGCTACGAGAGTCGGATCATTTCGAGTACATCGCCACTCGGCTACATCGCCACTCGGCTCCATCACCACTCGGGCCTGGGCGGAGCGACAACTCACTTTGGCGAATTAAAGTACACTCTACAAACCCGAGTCCACGCGCTAGAGCCATCTCGATTCGAACTAACTTAGCCAGCGAATGATAACTCACTCGCGAGCTGCGCGACGGTTCGCGGCGAGCTCTTCCCGATTCACATGGGCGAGCTGCGCTTGGTATTCGCGTGAGCTCTTCCCAGCAGTTCGCGCGCGAGCTCTTCCCGGCCAGTTCACATGGACGAGCTGCCTTATTTGTTCATATTGACGAGCTCTTCTTAGCAGTTCACATAGACGAGCTCTGCCCAACTGTTCGCATTGACGAGCTCTTCCTAACAGTTCACATAGATGAGCTACGCGGCAGTTCATCTTGGCGAGCTCTTCCTAGCGATTCGCCTTGTGAGCTCTTTGAGGAAGTTCACATAGGCGAGCTCTGCCCCTAGCAGTTCATATTGAGCTCTTCTGGCGGTCTTATAGGCGAGCTCTACCTTGACAATTCATATTGGCGAGCTCTTCCCTGGCGGTTCACATGGACGAGCCACCTTGACGATTCGCGCGTGAGCTCTTCCCGGTTCACATGGACGAGCTGCGCGGCTGATTACGCATTGGCGGCTCTTCCTAGCAGTTCACATGAGCGAGCTCACCACATGACGGTTCATGCTGATCGCTCTTCTTGCTTGGTTCACATAGGCGAGCTGCGCGGCGGAGTTAGCGATTGACGAGTTCACATTGACAAGCTCTTCCTAGCAGTTCACATGGACGAGCCCTACCCAACAATTCGCATAGACGGGTTGTAACGACCCGTACCGAATAATACAAGTTTTTAACAAGTTTGACCAAGTTATAGTAGGTGGGGCCAAGTTGACTTTTTCAAGGATGAATAATTTTGGGTTGACTAAGACACCATATTGTAGGCCTCGTCAATACGAGTTCACAGACAGGTAGAAAGTCAAAAATCGGAGCTTACGGATAAGAAGTTATGGTCACTGGTAAGTTGGCTTGTGGTATTTTATCGGTTTTTCAAATCGGCTCCGGGATTTTTACGAAAACAACCCTAGGCTCTATAAGCCTAGTTTTGGAGTGCCAAGTTAGGATCAACCCCAAAACGAGAAAATCCCCGAAACGCTTGAATTGGGTGGTTTTAACCCATTTTAGGCGTCGGGTTTGTGCGTGTCGGCCACCACTACTGTACTTGCCGGACATGGAGGACGGCGACCCGGGCGACCACGCGGAGTAAAATTTCAGGCCGGCCCGGCCGCCGGTGCGCGCCGGATCGGGCCGCGAAGGCGGCAGCGACCCGCAAACTTGGGTCGCCAGATTTTTGTGTTTTCCGGCCATTTCAGGCCAACCCATAGCTCTTTTCCACCATTTTTGGACCCTCTGAACTCATTTATGTGGTCCTTTTCTCCAGATTCATCACCGTTTGAAAGATACGGCAAAAACAAATTCGGCCGACTGTTGGATCGAGTTTTTCGGCCACCACAGCAACCTTTGGACCAAGGTAAGGGTATTGATGTGTTCCTGGTCTCTTGGGCTTTCCATTGATATGTGGTTTGTAAATTTTGGACGTCGTTTGGTTAGTTAAATTTTTGTTGTTTCGGGTAACCTCTGAGAAATCGGAATTTGAAATAGGGTACCCGATTGGTGAGGTGGCAAAATTGAAGTTGTATTAGTGAAGTGGATGTTTTTTAGGAATTGATGGATGGTTGATTTCGAGAAATTAGCTCGGGTGAAAAGCCCCAATTTTGAGTATCGATACATAGAGAACACTTTATTGTAATGCACTGTGAGTTCAATTAGGATGATTTCATAGTTACAAAGTTATTCTAGCCTTAGGGGCGTTCGATGTCGTTGGTTCGATTATTGGAGTCTAAATGGTATTTTATTTATATTAGGAAAAACTCATAGCGGGCTGGGAGGCAGTCACATGGGACGAGGCGAGCATCTATAGTCGGTGAGTGAATCTACTTGTTTTTTAAGAATGTTTGGGGTATTTATTATGATGCTCTTTGCGGTTAGTTGTTTCCATATATAAAACTTATTTGATCAGACCAGTTGGTTGTGTATAAATGAAAAATATGGAGTCTTTACAAAAACAAGTTATCATTTCATGTGAATTTTGTCAACATTTTTCCTTTGTTTGGAGTTTATCTTGGTTTCTTGAATGGTGTATTAGTATTTAGATATTTGGGCATGTAGATTGGGTTTAAACCCTTGAGAAATTATTCTTTGTATGGAAATGGATTTTTGGAAATGTATATGTTTTAGTAAATGGTTAAGGAATATGGTCATTGGGGTGTTCAAATTTACGACATGAATTGAGGAACTAAAGATCTTCAATGTAGTTGATTGAGTTGTGAAGAAGTAAGTTCACTTAAGTTCTTAACCTAAGATACGGTGACATTGGAAAAGGTGCGTGGTAAGAACTTTGAGTTAGAGATTTATAAGGTGATGTGCGGATTGTGCCGGAGATTGGGTTGATAATTATGTTGTAGTGCCGCGGTTTTACCACGTTGACGTGAGGTCGGTTTGATCCGGCGGTTGGGCATTTTGGGTTTTACCGTTGGCGTGAGGTCGGTTTGACCGGCGGTTGGGTATTTGGGTTTACCCGCGGTGCGTGGTCGGTTTGATCCGCGGTTGGGTAATCTGGTTTTCTTTCCGCGGTCTTTGTGAGGTGGTTTGATCCGGCGGTTGGGTGTCCCAGGTTTGCAGGTGTCGTGAGGTTGGATTCATCCAACGGTTATACATTATTTCCACGTAGTGAGGTGAGGTTACCGATGGTTTAGTATCTTTGAGATTGCCGCGGTGTCGTGAGGTTGGTTACATCAGCGGTTATATATTATTTCCACGGTAGGTAGCGAGGTCGGAGTCCGCCGACGGTTCATCGTGTGTGTTCTGCGTGGCGCTCGGGGTTGAAGTGCGTGGTGGGGTGTCCCGCGGTTTATGAAATTAATACATGGTAAATTTTATGATGAGTATGGCCGCGGTTTATAAGGATATATGGTGCGGTACATTGTGGGTACGGGAGGACAGTACGGTATATGATGGGTATACGGTACGGATTATGATGAGTATATGGTATGGTATATGATAGGTATATATATATGGTATAGTTTATGATGATGGGTATGTGGTATGGGCCGTTATTGATTTATCTTTACGAATATATAGTCTGAACTATTTGATACTACGTGGTTGTAGTGCATTTCATGAGGATTTATTTTATTACATGATGACTATACATACTTTATGCTTGGCTTATGTTGTATAGTTCGTAGTATAGTTTTATTAACTTTATTGTCGGCTAAATTGTTGAGCATGAATTGTATATGTTGGACTTGGGGTAAAGTTGGGTTTTGTAGAAATGTTTCTAAAACGGGGAACTTCTGAAAAGTGAGTAAGTCTTGAAGAAAATTTCGAAAACAAAAATATTATCTTCCGTATAAATTATGCCACTCACTGAGATTTATTTCTCACGTTTATTGTTTAAAATCTGTTCCCTAGGTCCGGGCAGTTCGTAGGGCCTACCTCGCCTTGGTCGTGCTTGCTCTTTACTGCGACGGATTTGGAGTGCTATCACCTATATGTCTTTGTTTTGTTGGACTGTTAATCTCATTAGAAACCATTTCCCGATATTCGTATGGAACTTTTCACGAGACCTCATTTATACTTGTTGCGGGTTTTATATATATTTATGTATAATTAGGTATTAAAATTAATACATGGTGTTACTCCCTTCCTTAGGTGGGTTCCATACGTATCTTCCTTAGTGATTATACGGTGGGACTTCCCACTAAAGCGGACCACTTTCGGAAATCGGGGAAGAGATATCAGAGATTCGGTCTGTCACGGGTTATGACCAGTCCATCTTGCCGAGCTTGGCCAGGTGCACACAGGCCGTAACTGGGAATCCGTCGGTTCGAGCGAGCCGGTAGATGGGGCATGACTCACGTTGAGCAAAACCGCTGGCTTCGGCCACAGGCCATCACGACTGGGCAATTCGGCTTAGGCAAACCGCGGTAGAGCCGGTAGCTCACTTTGACGAGCTCATCCACTCAGCACAGGCCATGCAGCCTAAGGATTCAGTTCAGCTCAGGCAATTCAACCAATAAGGCTTGAAAGCCTCGCAGCCTCGACGAACCAATTTAAGGAGCTCAACATCACAACTTAGGCGCTTAATCCAGATCATGCATACAAGAAGCCAAAGTCGAACCAATGAGCAACACGAAGAGCGCAAATAAGAGTGAAGAAGTAAGATGAATTAATAAATATTCATTGGCGAAAGGTTACATATATCTTGGGTCCCGGGCGACAACACGAAAAAAAAAAAAAAATGTAAAGTCGGCGTTGGATAGGCGGCGAGCCGCGGGAGATCAGCGTCAGGAAGGAGCCGAGCGATGAAGAGGGAATGGACTTGTGGGGGTGCAGGCTCTGCGACGTAATCAACGAGAGAGGGACCCTTCCTCCTCCTCGTCGCTGGGAAGGTTGAAGTTGAAATCCAGTAGGGATAAGGTGTGACCTTCTTAAAGAAAGCGAGCCTCAGAAATCCATTGATTAGATACCTCGACCCTCAGTCTTCGATAACTTCGTCCAATGAGCCACAGATATTTGCGTGAAGATCCCATGACCGTAGCGCACTCCTCATTCGAGCGTCCCACGGCCAGAAAGCGCCTCGGTAGCCTCGCGGCGAGCCTCGTCCGCTTGATGTCGTCTTGTCGCGAAAGATCGTCTTTGATTGCCTTGTGACACCTTAGACTCGAGAAGCTCGCCTTGGGAGGCGTGAGAAGCTACGTCCACTGGCCATCGAAGTTCATGCGGGGCGGATTTGCGGCCGGAATCCTAGCCTCATCAAAGTCGTTGCGCATCCACTCGATTCACTCAGGAGCCTCTTGACTCACCTTGACCACCCTCGAAATTTGTCGGGTCGTCCTCCCTACCCTCGGCCCGAACACGAGCTGAAGTGGTATGTTTCAGATCTGACTTGAGCTTCACAGCTTCCTCGGTCATACTTTGCATCCGACCTAGCAGCTCAGCCCGCTCAGATGTGAGGGCAGCCACCCTCGCCTTATAAGCTCGGGCCGCTTTAGCATGACCTTCATTTATTTTGGCTTTTCTGGAAAATTCAGCATGAATGAGTAACCGCTGTGCATCAGGCATAAAATCGACATCAATAGCGAGCTCAGAAACTCATCATAAAATGGGTCGAAAGACGAGGTACGAGGGCCTACGGAGCGACCACTTGGAGATAGGGTCAGCGCCTCATCGACCAGACCAGCCCATGGTGACCTCTTAAGATCGAGTCCCTAAGGATAAATGAGAGCTGCGCCGTATGAGGCTCGACCTTGTGAAGTAAAGTCCCGAGTCTCATGACCCAGGGTTCAGTCTCTTTCCTCCTCGCCTCTTCCTCTCCAGGAAGGCGACTTAACTCTTCGTTGGCGGGTTCAGACGGTGATAGGTGTGTCCACTATCTTGAGAGCGACTAACGGCCCGTTGGCGGGCTCCAGGAATGGGTGATAGGTGTGATCGTGGCGGTACTCAGCGGCCACGGGGGACCCTCTGCCTCTACGTGAGACCCATGTGGGACCAGCGAGCTTAAAACTATAGGAGCCCATGGCAGATGTTTATGGATGAGAGGACAGAGAAGATGGCTTGATGCCCCGACTTTGGAACTTTAACCTGTGGGCCCATCCTTCCAATGAGTTCGAGGTTTTTCGTTTCCTACTCCGGGGCTTACGGGATACCACCTCCAACTAGGCCAACAGTTCCCCCTTAGTGGGTTTAGCGGTTTGGAGGGCCCAGTGGGAGGAACTTTTCACCGGTGGGAGGAGGCGGCGCCTCGAGCAACGGTCAGTGGGCTTGAACTCGATGGTAGGGAACATCCGACTTAATCAGCTCAGCGTAAGGACGAGGGAGGGCACTCAGCGGCCTTGACGCTAGCGGTATCTTGTGGCCAGGGTCCGATTAGAGCACACGAAATATGTAGTGTAACATCCGAAATATACCTGCTTGGAGTTTTCGGATTTGTTTAGGAGTATATTAAAAGTTAAATAGGAATTTTCGAAATAAAGCAGATACCGGAATTAATAATAAAGCGGTAAATATGTAATTACCACTTGAGGACTTAAATCTTTATAAGAGTAAAAGATAGGATGCCAAAATAGAAATTTAATAAGAGATGGGATTAAAGCAAATATACAAAAAGATGGAAATAGAAATATAAGAATAAAGAACTTCGCAAATACGATTATGAAAAGTTAAAGTCAAAAATGGGTTTTTTTTTTATTTGATTTGAACATGGCCTTAAAATCCGTGTTTTAAAGAGATGAAACATTTGGTCATTTGGGAGAGAGGAGGAGAAAAAGCGTGAGAGAGAGGAGAGCAAAGAGAAGAAGAAGAAGAGGGAAGAAAGAGAAGGAAGAGAAGGAAAGAGAAGCGAATTCCAGCTAAGGTGTAGGCTGGGCTTTTAAAGCTTGGGAATTATTTTCTCCATCTGATTGCATGGTTATTAGTTGGTTCCCAAAAACCTAGGGTTTTGTTAGGATTTCTTCCTAACCCTAGAATTCTTAAAGTAAGCTTGGTAAAACCTTGAATAGGATAGAAGCACATGAAATCTTCTTTTTTGAAGATGGATTCATAGCTGAGGAAAGTAAATGAGTTAGGGTTTAAAATGACTAACTAATCTACATGTTAGGTTGGTATGGATAATATTAACCCATGTTAGAGTGGGTTTGAGAGTGATTCATGATAAATGGTTGAAAGAAAATAAGTATTGAAAGAGGAAAGTGAGTAGAAAACAGTTTACAAGAGACATATGGAGGGGTCTTGAAGTGTAGATGAAGTATAGAGTTGAATTGGGGATGATAAAGCATGAAAAATGGGAGAAATTAACCATTAAAATTTCTCGGGTGTCTTCTACCGGTAGAAGTTAAGTTCTACCAGTAGAACGCCCGGTCTGGTCATTTTTGGCCAAGTTCTGCCGAGTAGAAGTTAAGTTCTACCGGTAGAACTTGATACAGTTTTCAATTCTGACCAGTTTTCGTATTTTAGCGTAACTTACTCATTTCTTATCGATTTGGGTGATTCAAGTGGAAAATTAAGAAAATATAGACTTCAAGAGAACAAAACTTAAGAAGAGCATTACCAAACTCTGATCCTAAGTGGCCCCGAAAATACACTCTGAAGTGGGGCCATGTGCAGGCCATTTCACCATCAGTTTTGACTATAGAGAATTCCGATTGATTTTGACGTAACTTGGGTTCGGTGCTCAGAGGTGGGTGATTCCAGTTGGAATAGAACCCTTAGCGCGCAGCTTTAAATGATTATAAGGACATAGGGTCAAAATATAAAGTTAAGACCCCGGAAAAAATTAAGTAATACAAACTGTCCTAGAAAAATCGGTAAAATGACTAGTTGGCATAAAATGCCATAACTTTAATTTGGATGATCAGATTGGATTGATTCAATTCTTAAATAACTAGATTGTAAAAGAATGAGAATATGAATGAGGTGTGATCTCATAGACATCATACTTCATAAGTATATGAAGTGCTATATGTAATAGCCATGAAACAAGAAAAAATATAGAAAATGCAATATGTATAGATATGTTCATAAAACATGAATATGATAGGTATAAGTCAAATGATATGAATATAGGATATGTCATAAGATATGATAGTCTAAAGTACACAAATGATAGGAATACGTAAATGACATGAATGTAAGATATGTCATAAGATATGATAGTCTAAAGTACACAAATGATAGAAATATAGAAAGTATGAATAGATAAAGACATGACAGTAATACGTAAATGATAGGAATATATGATAGTTATACCGAAATGAATAAAATGGAACATGCTAGGAACACATGATAGGAATATGTAAATGCTAAGACCAATAAGAGATAAGCAAAGATGACAACATAGAAATGAAGTACATGTGCATGAATGATAGGTACATGTATGAATATGAAGATAGTAAAAGTATACATGATAGGAATATAGAAAGTACAAGAATAGTAAAATCATGATAGAAATGTATAAATGTTATAATGCATGACTGATATAACGAAATATGAATAGATAAAGATATATATGACTACATGAATACAAGAGTGCATAGATGCATTCATGAAATATGATAGACAAAACTAAATGATAGAAAAGATATGACTATATGTAATATAGAGATATGAAGCAGTAATATGAAACTACAGATATGAGAACTAATACGGAGTAAAGTGATGATAGTATATATGCATAAGCAATTATGATAACAATAGTTATTCATGCTTATGAGATATGTACAGAAAATGTAATAAAGGCGATTATGCCTTAGGACTGGTAGAGGGATAGATGGCGTGATACTATCGGGAAGATCGATTCTTTGCAATATTCGCAGACGAGATATCGAAGTACAGTTTGGTCGATGACATAGATCCGTTTGGATCAGGTGGCCATAGTCACCTGATAAACCAGAGATCACGCCTCGTGCGGTGATAGTACCATCGAATGCCCAGATGGCATATGGCATAGGTGTTTTGTCGTCGGTGTGATACTAACCGGTATTGGACGAGAGATCAACGCGCAAATGCGGTGATAGTACCTTCGGGTACATGGTTTCCGTGTCAGCTTCTAAGGTATTTGCGACATGAAACCAAAAATGATATGTATAGAAGATATGACCCGGATATGAGAAGCATAGCCTTGCTATGCGATAAATCTGGGAATGAATTACAAGAGCAAGTAGTACAGTATAAATTGATATGTAAATAAGTATATGAACCTGAGAAAAGTAATAAAAGTATACAAAGCCTGAAAGTATAGGATAGATAGAATAAGAGCGTACAAATGTATATGAGTATAGGAATGATGCAGGGATAACGAGGATATGAAAGTCTGAGATGAACACACATAATAGGAAAGTATCTGATAATCTGATATGAATATGTATGTATGAAAAGTATGGATATAACATATACAGACATAGAATAGAGACTGACTTACAACATGAAAAAAGACTAGAGACGGGTGAAAGACATATGAAAGAAACGAGTATATAAAAGTATAAGAATGTAGATAAAGCGTACGGGGATAGTATAAGATAGGTTATATGAAGTATATGATACATGCCTGAATCACGAACATGAAAGGAAATGAACATAATAAGTATAGGATATGTAAAGCATAGAAACAGGAATACGGTAATAGTATAGATAAAAGATATGTCAAAGACATAGAATATGTACCGAAAGAGATTGACATGCAATAGGCAAAGTAATTGTGATAGATAAGGAATGATATGATATACGTAATAGTATAAAGAATGCAATATAAATGTGCATAGATAGATAATATGCATATGTATAAGCTTGTGACAGTCGCCATTGGTGGTTGTCCATGCTTATGTTCCCACTAAGCGTAAAGCTTAGCACGGGTGTCCCAGGTGTGAGTCGCAATAGAAGACAAGGATAGAGGACGGGACATTCCACGTCGACAAGAAGGCCGACTCGAGGAATGCTCACCCGGTAGCCTTGTGATCTACGATGTGTTTGTAATAGAAAATTTTTAAATGTATAGGTAAATGGGACTCTGCCTTATGTATATAAATTGTGATGGACACCACTCAGGTGGTAGTTCAGCTGTATATGTCTGAATGATTTTGTTATTCTGCGGAAATTGTTTGTGCACCCGATAGTGCAGTGCGATGCGGTAAGAACGTCATCGATGAGTCGATGAAGTATATAACATGGTATAGATAGCATCACGTAGGGACTTCGGTTCGGATCATGTCAGATTCGGTAGGGTCCGGGCGTGACATAATGAAACGGTCAGGAATCAGTGTCAGCGACCACGCCTGAGTACAACCCAGCGAGCGAGTGCTCGCGAAGATTATCGGGATTGTGAGCTACGAGCGCGGGAGTGTCGTCCTTGTCGAAGGATCGTACTCAGGTCTGTGTAACGAAAAAATGGCGCGTCACTTCCCACATTTATGGGAGGGAGGGAAGATCGGAAATCACGAGTAATAGACGCTAGAGAAATAAAGAAAGCCCTCGGATGTCTCCTTGAATTTGAAAAGATAAAGAAGCAAGGCTATCTTTGGGGGTTCATAGAGCCTGTCCTAAAAAACCAGCGGAATAGCAATGCTTGCGACCATTACAGGCGCGAGTTGGGCGGGCCTGCGTTGAAATCTTCTTGAGCACTGTAGAGGGATCTGAGGGAGGTGAAGACCGTTATCGATGCCAACGAAGAAACACGCGCAAATCCTGATGCGGGGCCACATGAGGTGAAAACATCGGACCGAGCATGAGAGGTTGATAGCGTCGCGAATGGCCCAGTATGAAGGGCGACCTTGCTGGAGTCAACGATTAAAGCATGTAACGGCGGATCTCGAATGTCAGGCCAGGTGATTTGTCGATTCACTTTCCCCTTGCCCTTGCCCAAGGGAAGAGGGGTCGCCTCGGGGGTACCTCGAGTCCACCTCCAGGCAACGGTCGGAGGCACGCGCCCGGTCGTCTAGAGACCATCGTGGCCAGGGGGGAAAGATCACCATCGATCTGTGAAGAAGAATGACCGGACCCGCAGTAGAAATTGGATAATGAAAACAAAATTCGATGACAATGACTCGTCTTATCATTTCGAAGAAATCAGAAAACCCGAAACCTTGATGGACCCGGAAGGCAACAGAGAAAGACTTTTACGAAAATTTAAGGCAGTAGAGAAGGAAGTGAGACCATTGGCAAAATAAAAGATCGGGACGTGGTACCGCAGGCGAGGATGTCGAAAATGAGCCCAGAGAGGATAGAAGAAATAGAAATGCGGCAGAGGTCATCATTATCCGCAGAATGAATGGCGACGAGCCATAGCCCAATCGGCCGGCGAACCGTGGAAATTACACCGATCTGTCTTCTGACACTTGCCCGCGTGCCCAGATGCCAGTGAGGAAATAGGGTTTGAAAATAAGGTTCGGCGTATGTGAGCCCGAAGAGGCCGGCGGCGAAACACGAAGGCCCGTCGGTTGAATTCAAAGAGGTTTGCCCGATGGGGCACTCGAGAGCCTTTTACTGTGAAGCGTTTGGCTTTTTCTTGGGGCCGGCCCGGAAAGAGGTCAATCAACAGCTGAGCCACTTATGGAAAGTCTCAGCGGTGCGAGGAAAATAGAATAGTCACTAATAATATATATCATTATGAGTCCGGCCCGAATCTCTGATAAGGAAGGAAGATTATTCCGAATAAAAGTACTCTTTCTATATCTATGCGAATCCGATCACGGTTATAATAAAATATCTCATCGATGAGAATGAATCAACCACCGTCATTTGGAAGATGTCTGCATAAATACTGGTGGCCGTCGATGAAAGGTGTGGCTTATTCACCACATAAAAGCGATGCAAGTAGTCTCTCTTTTCTCAATGACTTAGGCATCGGGCGACCACGGGCGAAGCCCTCGTAGGCCCTTCTTTCTGTATTTTATGGGAGTGCTGTATCCAGGCTGCGGTCGGCGGTCACGACGATATACCTCAGCCAGACAGACGATCAGCACTGCATCCCGGCTACGCTAACAATCCAGGTCCAGCGGCCCTACCAGCTGCTTGATTACGGTTGAAAAAAAGCATCATCAATATATATATATATATATATATATATATATATATATATATATATATATATATATATACTATATATATATATATATCCTTGTTTGGTTTCATAAATTACATCTGCACTACTATACCTTGGTATACACGGAAGTTAGACATAGTGAAGGTGAGTTAATTAATTAACTTTTGACTGTTACAACAAAGAAATAAGGAAAATTGTGTTTCAGCCCATTGATTTGAAAATAATTATAAAGAAAACATAAAAAATGCAAAATACATTGTTCATTAGGATCTCATATAAAATAATTGTGTTTTAGGTATAATAGTAAATAGATGCTAGATAAACGCCGAATCTTATCTTAATAATCCTAGTTACTATCATAATGAGCGATATCGAGTGGTTCTACCAGGTTTATTAAGGTGAATGCCTATATCTTATCATATACCTAAAACACCTTAATTATTTTCTGCGGATTGAGATTATAATGAGCCAAGTATATTTTCACGTTTTATCTGTATTTGCGATTATTATGAATCAATGAGTAAAACTGAGTTTTCCAACGAAATATACGCTTGTGAATTTAGTGGCACGTTCGTTATTTTAAGAAAAATTCTGGTCATTATACTTGTTTCCACTTCTATAAATACCAAAAAGTGGTGCCAAATCAGCCATTCCAAATCGCCCACCCTCTTCTTTAGAAGTAAGGAAGGAAGCATAGACTTGGGATTTCATTACAAATGGATCATATTCAGGTGAACCCAGCAGTTCTTCCTACCATCACCTTGCAACCTCTTCTTACCCAGCCCATGATGAAAGCTTCTAAGAGCTCAGCACGAACTCCATTCTCGACGGTAGCACTGGCTCGGTTTCTTCAAGTGTCCAGGTTCCAAATTCATCAAAAGTTGGAGACAATACATGAAGAAGAAACTGCAGAAGGAGATGATGAACCGTCCCCTGTTACATTGGCAGGATTTTATTCATCCCAGCAGTCAGAGAAGTGAATAAGCCTTCTTCCTCGTATAAATCGAATGTGCCATTGTGCTAGGAGATTAACTCCTTGAAGATGTAAAATAAAATCATTTAATGAGACGTGCCTTCACATAACGTGAAGTCATGGTTTAGGTTGGGATTTTATGACTAGTCTTTAATTTTCTTCTTCCCTTTACATTCTAAACCTAGTTCGCTGTAGTCTGTGATCATGATGATAGGGTGATTTATTTAGATGCCAAAATTTGGTACTTAAGGGTGTTGACAGTCCTGATGGATCATATCATATCTTATAACCAACCAAATATAAGAAATGACTTATCCATGTTATATCTTGTTAATCAAATATTTTCTAATGCATTATAAACTATTATTACTTGAATATTAAGATAATAATGTTATGTATGTCGATAGAAAATAAAAAATTGTCAAGTATATTTTTTTTGAGCTCAATTTGTCAAGTATATATTCATGATATTAAGTTATATACATTAAATATTATTAGACAATAATATTCTCACATATATGCAATTTTAAGAGCAAGGAGGGGAGTTTTTTTTTTTTTGCCATTCTTGACTTGAAATCGCTCATCTTCATCTCTTTATATCATTTTATTTCTAAATAAAGTGGTTATTCCACACAGATATGAGTTTTCAGTTGTTTTTTTTCGTGATTTCATCGTCGTCTTATTGCGGCATGTGGTTGTGTCGTCTCAGTAGATGTTTTGTTTTTCATCGTTTTCTTGTGGTGTTTATTTGTGTATTGGTGATTCAGTCAAGCAAAACATATCCAATTAGAGACAACAAATCAAATCAATAGTCATCAATATGTTGCAGAACTGAAGTTATAGATATTCTAGTCACAATGGAATATTAAATATGTAAACCCAACTATTAATTTGAGGCTTTGAGTCGATTTATTATGTTGTTAACTTGGATGTTGTTTCATCCTCTATAGTTTTTAGTGAATTTGATTATGTGTTTATATCGATATATTACTAGTTTAAATAATAAAATTAATTTTCTCTTCAAAAAAATTATGATTAATATTAATAGAGAAAAAGACTACATACCATTAAAGCAGCCCAAGGGAGACTTACTATATCCATGAATACGAAAGAGTTTTTCCATTATTGCTCACTAATAATAGTGGAACCGTTGATGTGGAGTCAAAACAAAAAGATTATGAAACAAGACCATTGATGAACCAATCCCATAAATTCACTTAAAACAAAACAAGTTCTTATAAGATTTATTGTAGAATAAGAAGTAGACACCCTCGGAATGTATCGAGCGAATGTTACTAATGAACATGTGAGAATAATAAGACCCTTTGTCTCCTTTGTTCCTTGTTTTAATGAAAAACATAAAAATATAGAATCAAGATCGATCACCATCTACTATCACATACCTCCATTTCCCATTTAATTTTATTCTTATTCTATCTTGGTTGTCTTTGCAAAACAATCGGGAGATAATTTATCTTTGATTGGGGATTACTAGAAAGAAAAAAAATTGTATATATTATTAATTGGCAATTTAACAATTCCATTTAAACAATTAATCCATTTTACTATATACAATGTTTAAATTTTCAAATGAAGTCGTATATATGATGATTGGAAAGTTAAATTTGTTATAAAATAAATCATTTTTCGACTTCAATGTAACAATTTTCTTTTATTATTATCAAATGGTAAAATTAATTTAGGGGGTTTAGATTGCATTGGATTGTTTTATGTAATTACTTGGTAGATACTATGGGTAAAAAAGCATGGAAATAAAAGAGATATTTCTTGAAGATATATTTTTTGTTAGGTCAAGTCTCTTTTCATGCCCTTTTTAGGCCAGAGTTAGGACGCCAAGTTCTTAAAAATTCACATGCAAGCATGCATGGGGATTAATGAGCAGTCAGTCCATACATCTTAGACATGCCCTTGTTGGACGGACTGTACAGTACTAGTACAATTGTTCCCGGAAAGCAATATTGCAACAAAAAAGATGTACCTGATCGATCTTATTAAGATATATTTGTGTGTGGAATTCAAGTACTTTTTGCTTTTTGCAAATTTTGGACCAATTTGATCGAAGAATTAATGATGGAAGGACGGTTTGTCAGTTGTAGACAAAAGTTGATGCTATTTTCTTGGTCAATTTGTCCAGGGTATTGACTGCCATACCCAGCCATTTCATTTTAGTTCACATTTCATTAGTTCCATGCGATCATATCATATCTTATTACTAACCAAATATAGGATATGGTTCCCTTATCTTATTCCATGCTGTATCACGTTAATCAAATATTACCTCATGCATCTAGACCAGTATTAGTGGCGAAGCTTGAAAATAAATAATGTCAGGGGACATTATTTAGTTTGGGGATGATAGCATGATGGTTGGTGTGGCTTCCTTGTGAATTCTTGATCCCAATTCCCATGTGTGATTCTTAATAGAGACATTTTCCTTTTTCTTTCTTTTTTTTTGGAATTTTGAGGGCCTTGCCCTTGGACACTCTTGGCTCTGCTAGATATCATTCACACTTAAATATTAAGATAATAATGTCATGTACATTGATAAAAAAATATAAATTTATCAAGTATATATTTGTGATATTAAGTTATATTAAATATTATGAGACAATAGTATTCTCAAATATATGCAATTTTAAAATATAATTAATATTGAAAGAGAAAAATTAAATACTACCATTAAAACAATCCAAGGGAGACTTACTATACCTAAACGAATTATGTCCCCTATCTCTATGAATACCAAGGAGTTTTTCCATTTTTCCATTATTGCTCGCTAATAATAGTAGAATTGTAGGGTCAAAAAAGAAAAGGATTTTGAACCAAGACCTTTGATGAATCAATTACATAAATTCACTTATAACGAAATAAGTTCTTATGAGATTTCTAGTAGAATACGAAGCAAACACCCTTAGAAAGTATCAAGGCAATGTTACTAATGAACATGTAAGAATAAAAAGACCCCTTGTCTCCTTTGATCCCGATATTAGTGAAAGACATAAAAATAGAGAATCAAGATAAATCACAATCTACTATCATATACCTATATTTCCCATTTAATCCAATCCTTATTGTCTCCTTACTGTCTTCTAATTGTCTCTAGGAAACAATTGAGAGATGTTGCATTATATAGTATATGACTCATATTGAGAGAAATATATCTATGGAAAATGTACGATGTATGCAAGTATTCATTCATAACATATAAGACATGCATTCAGTATATATATGAGTCAAGAAGGTCACTAACCTTAATGCGGAATAAACCCAATGACGGATACTTGACGTCTGTTGTTACAAGCCTGCGTGCCGCGTTCCTTAGTTCTCGTAGTGTAGAGAATAGCCGCATTGTCTTTGTCCACGATCAATCCGAACCCCGCGTCCGAGGACAACGATGAGTGATTTCAGAGAGAGTTTTAGTGAGAGAGGAGTGATCGGAGGAAGGCAAATGCATTCTGTTGTGTTGGATATCTGCTAATATCATAAGGGACTTTTTAATATAAGTGGGACTCATCCCATCATAATAGAACTGATAAAGGATTATAGTCCTATTTGAATAAGGGACTTATACCTATCCCATCCAACGGGTATTCAAATAGGAATTAACCTCTTGTCCATAATGGGTGGATATGGATTGTGCTAAAGCCCAACCCAAAAGTCTAACAACTCCCACTCGCCCACAATGGACAAAGCATTTCAATTAACTCACTTACTCGTCTCTTCATACAAGAAATGGGCTGTGCAACATTGTGAGAAGAAATGAACAACAACGTGAGTATAGTTATTAAGTCACCACCAAGACTAAAAAAAATACATCACCCAAAGGCTACTCGCATATGTCTTAGATAATTTCTCAACACCCGAGTTAAATGTACAATCCCTTATAGTGAGCAATACTCACTCTACTGATATATCAAGTGTTTAGCGACCCTATATCGAATCTGAGGAAATCGATAATAAGCGTGGCTAGCTTTACAAACACATGACAAGGTGTATTAGTAAATTAATCTTCCCCAAGAATTCCGATAGTTAATTACAAACACGATTGCTTTCCTAGACATTTTTACGTGTGTTTGTATCAATCATAGCCTTAGAAAGCATGCACTAAAGTAGCAACATCAAGCATCCTCTTCATGACTAAGCCTTAGGTCATAAGGACATTAGATCCCTTAAGATCTTAGTGGCTCACACAGTGGTGGATAAGGAATTATCCAACACTCCCACTATTAGTCAGCATTAAGCACATACAGTATGATATGTATGTTATGGTGTTGGCTCATCTGAATAGGCATGTCATTATCAATTGCATACCATATAGATGTATGTACAGTCCTCCAAAAAAGTGCCACCTTACTTTGGCTTTCTCGGGCTTCAAAAAATTGTGGAAAGAGAATTCTATGAACGATTCTCAAAGAATCTCATCTTAGTCATAACTAAAGGCGACTATCAAGTAAAATCTTGGGTAAACCACAGGCGCCGTAGATTTTTAGTCTCGTCTTGCTCCTTCTTAAAGCGCCCAGAGGCGGGTGCGTGTGAGTAGGTAGATTCTTGATTGTTGACATGTATCTTGAGAATATGCGCCGCGAATAATTATTTTGAGGGTAAAACACAATAGAGACTCAATAATCAATTATTAATAATAATAATGTCGAATCTGACTCATGGGGTGTCACGTCTTCACCTTGATCCCATTACTACCGACATGGGGCGAAACACGTCTACATGTGGAAACGTCGATGGGTGACTACCATGCTTCGATAGAAATGTGTTCCATGACCACCTCACCCAGTAGCGACCATTATCTTTAATGAAATGGTACTTGATTTCAATGTGCCCAGGCCTCGTGATACTTGGGATCTTTGCATACGCGGTATAAATGTATCGAATATAATGTTCTGACCTCCTTAGAATGGTACATGTGCACACAAACGTTGCAAGGATGACCTTTATGAAGCTAAGGTATAACCTTAGTGAACCTTGAGTACATCCTTAGGGAAGCTGAGTCATAACCTCGGTTAAGCTGGGTCTGACCTTGTAAGTGTAGATACGACTATTGTGAGGCATATTATGAAGCTAGTGAACTTTATTTATGTAAGTTTTTTTTATTATAATTTTTAATTAAGAAACCATTGAGCATTTTTTGAAATTTTTTTGTTAATTAATTTGATAAAAATAAATGAAAAAAGGTTAATTTATTTTTAAATGGTAGTCTATATAACTTTTTTTTTCATTTGCCTTTTCTATTGTTTTGAATAAGGCACATTGTAAATATGTTGTTATTTCATTTCATTTAAACCATAAATAGTCCAATTGGGGATGTTATTTCATTTTATTCCATAAACACTCCAAATGGGAAGTAGGAAATGATAATATGTGAGCACGAGTGGTGAATACAGCTTATGGGACGGGTTGGGAATTATGGTTGTGGGTGCACCAAAGTTAAAGAAATGGAAGGTGGAGTTACAATTTTTGTGGAATAAATGGTTGGTAGAATATGTAGTTTCTCGCGAGTGGCAAAATATCAATTCATTAAATTAATTAATAATTGACATATATTTTTGTAAATAATTTCTCTTCATTATGTTTAAACATACAAAATGGTGAATCTTAGGGGTACAATTTTGTGAGAACTTAGGAACAATCTTGAAGACCTTGGGTGCGACCACTGGTGGACCTTAGGTCTGACGTTAGTACTGATTGAAGGAATGATCTTGGTGAAATTTGAGTCTGACCTTAGTGAAGTTGAAAAACTTTAGTGAAGTTGAAAGCGACCTTAGTGAATTTAGTGCAATCTTATTGAGTTGAGGCCTTAACCTTGAGTAGAAATTGAGGTATGATCTTAGTGCAACTAAGGTACAACCTTAGTGAACCTTAGGCACGTCCTTAGTGAACCTTAGGTATGACCTTGTGGAAATAATGCTCGATAGAAGAACATGTAGTTCCTTAATTTGGTGGCAAAAATATATCAATTCCCTTTTTTCATCCAAAAAAATAAATAATATTTAAACATACAAAATAGTAACTAACATATACTAACCAATAACAACATGATGGGTATGCAATACTTTCGATCAACAACAATTTTCAATAATCCATGTTTGGTTGCATCTTAGAAACATGGTAAGACATATTCTCGGAATTCTTCCTCATTCTTTAAAAACATTTGCTCATGATCCAAGCAATAGTGTTACTCTAGCTTAACAGGTTCACCTACTTTGGGCATATGCTCCACACTTTTCTTGAAATACTAAACAAAAATAACACAACACTTGTTAGCACATTTCAAATCAACTAGGGAAATTATGATTTTAAAATATGTATACCCATATTGACATCTCTTACATAAAGAGGTTAAGAATAGCGTGGTATGTGAAATGCACTCATAACTCTTTGAAAAAAAGACAAACAAGTCTAACTTCCTGCTAACTCAAAACATGATTTCTTATGTACTTTACATAGTAAGGACCAGTGTAAGCTAATCTTGCATTCTTGCTTTAGGAAGTTCTTTTAGCACATTGTGATCATCCATAATCAAATTATAAACAACTTTAATGTCTATACAATTAGGTTTTATCCTACATAGAAATTAAATTTATTAATACACAAATCTAGCAGTAAACCCGACTACTAAAAAGATAAAACTCGATAAGTTGAAGTAAATAAGGAGAAAATTAAGAAGAAGAGAAACTTATCATGATAGGAATTTATCTAAGCAGTTCATAATCAAGGGAATCCTAGTTTTGAAGATATAAGTGTTCATTACACTCAGGCAAATAAAATTGCTTTATGAAACTATAAGGATTTTTCATTGCGAAATATAATTAAACCACCATATAGAACAACATAAAGTATGAGCAAGATTGTTTGATGATATGATCTTGTTTGTATAAAAATCACAACTTTTCCAAGTCAATCACTAATGACTCAAGAGATTAATACACGGATAGTTTTTTTAATTAATACATAATTATGTATGGACAAATATAAATATAATAAAAGATAAAATTTTGTATGAAAATATCTTCGGTTAGTATAGGGCATCTTAGTAGCATATGGAGTTACCAAAACAAGGAAGAATAATAAGGAGGTAAAACAAAACTGGACTGGATATATTCAAGAAAGAGAGTCTCTTCAGGAAGCTATGAGAGGGTGAGGGGTCATGGCTTCCACTATAATTTCACCGAATTCTAATTCCACCAATAGAGACCCACTAAGGGTTTCTTCATTATGAATCAGGTTACAAAAATGCAAATAATAATAATAATAATGATGATGATGATGACGATGATGACGATGATGATGATGATGGTGATAAAATTAGAAATAAAATTTTAAGCTCAGATAGAGAATTGTAGAACATAAGAACCCTAACCATAAGGGAAAAATAAAAAATCAAATCATAAACCACAATAATCCTAGACAAAAAAAAAATTGATGTAGAAAAGAATTCTTCAGCTTTTATATATCAATTTGGTCAGAGCGACAGAGGCAAAGAAAAATACAAAGGAAAGCATAATGAGAGACATGAGAAGTAAACTCTTACCTTTGTTTCGATTCTCAAAGGGTGAGGTGGGAGACGATACTACGAGAACCAAGTCAAAAAAGACCAAGATTGTGTTAGAGATGAGGAAAGGCTTAGAGTTACCCTTGAACCCTATGGTCTTCCTCCTATGTTATGTGTTTCAAAAGTAGACAGGGTTAGGGTTTAAAGAGGAGAGAACAAAGAAGAGGGCTCAATGAAGTCTCTCGGGTTTCAAAAATAGATAACTAGAATAATTTAGATTTCCTTTTTGTTTTTATTTTATTTTGTTTTTTGGCTTATGGTTAGATTATGTGGCATGTGAGGTGGAGGTAGGAAAGGGTATTTATGTCAAACAAAATATCTTCAGCCTATAATGTAGTAGCATATAATATTTTTTTCAAATTGATAGATTGTTAATGGGTTAAGCAAAATTTGATTCTTAAAGTCTTGTTAATTTGAAATTGCTAGCCCATAACCTACTTTTCCCACTTCATATTCCATTAGAAAAATCTTAAGGGAAAATTGTGTTTCGGCCTATTGATTGGAGAATAATTGCAAGGAAGACATAAAGAATGTAAAATATATGATTCAGTATGATTTTATAGAAAATAATTGTGTTTTAGGTACGATAGTACCTAAGTACAATTTTTATAAATTGTACGTACTACCTAATGTCCCGGGTACTACCATAATAAATAGTGCTAAGGTAGTATTTACAATTTATTAAGATAGTACCTAGGTATTACCATATCTGAAACATAATTATTTTCCATGAAACCATATTGAACCATGTATTTTACATTATTTATAACTTCTTTGTAGTTATTCCAAAATCACTGGACTAAAACACAAATTTCCTAAAGTCTAAGGGTAAAATGTTAAGAGAGAGAAACAGTTTTCACTGCGATTATTTTGGTTTCCTCAAGAATTCCCAATGAAAGTATGTCTTATTTTTATATCAATATAATTGTGAAAATCATATTATTCAAAACTTTTTGGTTATTATGTAAATAATTAGACTTTATTGTTATATTGGAATTACAGTTTATTCGATACGATCTTAAGAAACCTTAATACTAGTTTTATTCTGTCGTATCTTAAATTAGGGGTATTTATTGATATAAAGGGGTAAAACCCTAACAAGAATTCAATGATGAGATAGGGATGTGATAATGGATAAAACTCTAAAAGGGAAGGGGGAAGCCTCCCTTCTCCTATATAAAGAGGCATCTCTCATCCTTGAAGTGGTAAAGAGAGATAATGGGTTTGAGGCCCAAATTTAACAAACACGGATGCAAAAAATAATTGACTAATTAAGTTAAGACAAATATGATAATTGATTAAACGATTTATAGACACAAAAATAATCAACAATAATATATAAAAAAAACACATCAAACATGGATAGTAAGTGGAATATAAAGTCAAAGATGAATGAGAACATACCTTTACAATGAATTGAGAACATATAAATAAAAAACAAGGTTAATATGATAACATACATAAAAAAATCACGAAATCATATCTAATTTTAGCATATTTAATTATTAATTAAAAATATAAAATGGTGACTTAATCTATGCATTGTGTTAAATTAAGCAATTGTGTGACAAACAGGCTTTTACATTAACTATGAATTAGGTTATGTTCAACTATTGACATCTACATAATTTGGGTGATTATAATGTCTTACTAGAAGTTACTTATAATTTGTGAGTTCTATAGGGCCACACACTTAGAATCGATTGAAAACCAAGCATTGAGTAAATTAGTATCTAAATCCAAAGATCTCCTTATTGGGGCATTTTTGGCGGAGAGACGATTATGATTTCGTGAGACACAATCCATGCATGATCTAGCACACATTTGTCTCTCAATGTTTTTGGGGAAGTTCATTTGTGTAGATACTTGTGGAGGGTGCATGTGTCTCTGTTACACTTTCAGTCAACAAGAAGGTCTTCACACCCATGATGCTGCAAATGAAGAATTTTTATCCCACAACTGACTAATGGGACCACATGAATCTTTAGATGGGTTTGTGGTAAGCACTAATTTTCATTGCATCTTATATGATACAACGCCCTAAACACCCAACAATTATGATCTATTGAATAATATGCTATAACACTTTAGTCATGTCTGGTCTTATTTCACACAATAGTAGCCTAAACCTTGCTAATCTATTCTCTGCAACACTTTAAATCTTGTAATTTCCCTTTAAAATTTTGGATTCTGAATGAAATATTCTCTAGATGATATATTTCATCAGGGTTAAAGACATCTTTTATTATTTTTTTCAATTTATTTTATCAATTGCTAAGTTATGTTTGATCTCAAGAAACTTCAATTTATTCTTTATTTATTTTTTATATTTGGAGGTGGTAATTTCAATAGATAGTATTGACATTTCCTAGATACACTATGTAAGATTGCCATAGTATGAAAAACTAAGTTTGCTTTTGGTTTTTGGAAAGTACCAAGAAAAGAAACAAAATGCTACAGAAAAATGATTTTCTTACGTATGATTGACTGATAAATTTTTTAAAAGAAAATCAAATATAAATAAAATTACGTAAAAACTTACAAATTATTAAATTATTTAATATTTATATTGATGAGTTAAAATAAATAAAATATGTTTGAAATAATAAATAAAAATAATATGTGAGATTTAACTTTATTTTATTTTCTTTCATTTTTTCTTTCCTTATACTTTTTCTTTCTTAATGCTTACAATAATTTGGGGACGGTTTCCTCCATTTGATGCAGCTTGTTAATAAGATTAACTTACATCACCTACATACCATCTTGAAGCAAACATAACCTAGCCTCTAACTACTCGATCCTTTTATGGATGGTAATTGGAGTTTAGCTGTGAAATCAATCATAGGTCTCAGTGAATAAGTGAATTTTGCTTTGGGCCGGTGAGAATAACCCTGAATTAACATCGTTACGGCAATTGAACTAGTATAAATACCTTACGGAAATAACTAGGGATGGATCTAAGCAGTGCTCAGTGGGGACACTTGCCCCACTCAAATTATTTTCAAAATAATTTCTCCATTGTATTTTAGGAAATTCCAGATCAAATGCTATACTTTGTCTTTACTGAAATTTCTAAATATTAAGCTATTGAGTTAAAACCCAAGTACAAAAAAATTATAAAACTTATATTACTTAATCTTGCCCCCATTGAAATCGAATCTTGGCTGCGCCATGGGAAATAACAACTTTCATCTAAACTTACGACCACTAAACCACTTTCTCCTAAACTTAGGATCATTAAAACTACTACATCTACATCATAAATTTACGAACACTAAGCCACTTTCTCCAAAAAATGTTAACACGACTACTAAATTCCTAATTTTTTTTATCACAACTACTAAATTAATGACCCCAAAATCTTCTCGTGAGTCACAAAATACATTAGAATTAATTTGTGTCTTTTGCACAAGATTTTAAGTGTTCTAACTAATTGTTAATGAGACATGACTCAATGGTTAAGGATTGGATGAGGCATAAAAAAAATATAAGTTCGAATCTTTATGAGAACATGCATGATACTATAACTTTATAAAACCAAATGAATTGAAGTGAAAATAAAAGTGTTCTAACTAGTCCTGAATGCATCCACGAGAAATGACATCCATATTGTATCTGCCATGACATGACTGATGAGGATAATACTCTATATAGGAGAGGATGAGGAGGTGCAAGGATATGATTGTGATATTCAATAACAACAAAATATATTTATAGGAAAAAAAATAAAGATTAGTGATAGTGGTATCTTAAGAGCATGCATATTCCTTGCTCGAGTAGGGTTCGAGCTTATCGAGCTCAAGGAGTAGTGTGAATGATGATTTTGATATCCCCACATCTAACCTCATATTACACTATATATAGTAACTCTATCAATAAATAACTAGTCTTAATTGGGCACATTTAGCCAAAATTATCAACTTAAATTATAAATAACTAAGCTTACTAACTCAATCATCTCTAATCCCCTTTGCTCAAATAACAGCCAACAATATGAACATTTTAAGGCAGATATGAGTTATTATTAATTACTAGCAGGGGCGGATCACAACCAAATATATTAAGGAGGCAAAATAAAAAAATAAAAATATTAGGTATAAAAAAATTAAAATTTTTGAAATCAAAAATTAAAATATGTAAGTTTTCATGAAATGAGTATATGACCATATTTTTTCTTATTTGTACATGGACTATGTTTTAGGTAGTATAACTAGGCTTTTTTATTTTCCATTTTGACCTGCTAGGAAAGTTTTTTATTTAATTTTTATCAAGTTTTATGTTTGGAATTTATTTCTGAGTATTTGAGTTTTGGTTGTAGATTTCATTTATGTATTTTGATCCTTATTTTAGTTTTTCTTATTTATTTAGTTTTTATATTCTTTTTTTTTTTTTTTACATTTTGGAAGGTAAATACAATATATATATATATATATATATATATAGTCCGAATCAAGGAGAGGCTTAATCAATTTTAATGGGTAGTGCCATATTTGGCATTAATGATAAATAATTAGATATCATATCCAAAGAACAGATATTCTGCTCCTGCAATTTATGACTATGTCAAAGTGATTCTCAAAAGTAAAAAATATATGCTTTTTGTTTGGTTCAATCACTTCCGCTTTTTGCCCTTTTTGGACTGGATATTCGATCATAAAGGGACCAATTGACCATATCCTGACTGGTTCCTGCATGCTGACTAAAAATGTGACCATAAATCTCGGCGGATTGGCTTTTTAGAGACTATTGAATTGTCTCACTCACTTGGGGTGATGGGAGAAGGTACTTTGTCATCAATCATGCATAAAGCCGAGAGCTACTACCGTGGATCATCTTTCCCCTTGGAATTCAGATTTGAGAAGGATGAACATTCTAGCAACACAATTCAGGTTAATTAGCTGAATTAAGGATAAATCCTATTTACAAAATAACACGATTGTTGGATTGTTCAACGTGTTGACTCTTTTTTTTTTCTTTTATATATTTTTGCATATTATAATCCGTTCTAACAAGGATATCTACTCGCTCATCAATGCACATTGCACCCTTTTATCACTTGAGCCAAACTTTAAAGGTAACTTGTTTGACTCTTTAAAAGGTAGATTGTATAATATCTAAAAGTTCTCCTTGATAACCTCATGGACCTTTCGGCTTCCACATTGGTTTAATATTGTCTACTGTAGGGTATTGTTCACTTTAGGCCTAAAGGCCTTATGGTTTTGTTTTTGAGCTTCTTTCCCAAAAGGTCTCATATAAATTAGATATTGTCCATGCTTATCAACTCATAATCCTTTTGATTCTTAACCGATGTGGGACTTTGGATGCATACCCAACAATCATCCCTTCGAACAAGTGTTCAGGCAAACGTCTTAAGTGAAACATCACTTGCCAGGGGCTCACCACATCGTTTTATCTCTATGATCCACTCACAATTGCTTGAACCCACTGAGCATCACTTGTTGGGAAATTCATGAACCCTTCCTCCATATTAATACATGATATCTACTTTGGACGTGAGGGCCTTAAGGGCTTGTCCATTCTATTGTAACCCGCTTATCTTCCCAATTTCAACTGATGTGGCATTGTAGACGCATTCAACAAATTTCCTATATGAATTATCATTAACCCAATAAAAGTCAAAATCTTCATGGAGGATCAATGAGAAACATGCTACAGCAGGTTGGTTTAATGAATCACACATGCGCAAAGACATCAAACACATGAAGAGAATGCAGATTAATTATTAATCATGATCATGATAATCATATTACAATGTTAATTATGTAATTGCACATTAATATAAATACTATGGGATGGCGAATATTTAAATCTGGGGATATTAGAGTCCATGGTTCTATCTTCTTTCTCTTGTTTTGGTAAGCCCCATTAGATCAAAACCCAATTGTTCCCTGTTCTCATATACATATATGAGGCAATATATTCAAATTCTTTCTATATAGTTTGGTATATAACACAATCTTAGGGAGAAGGAAATATCTATCTTCAACCCTAGCCTTTATTTGATTTCATCCCTTACAAAATTTGGGAGAATAATGACAGTCAACAATTCTAAATCTATGCCAGATATGTTATTTGTAACACCTCGAAATACACCCTAGTCGTTTTTAAACATAATTAGAGTATATTATAAGTGCATTTTAGATTTTTCGCAATAATTATTTTGCTAAGTGAAAAAAATTCGAAACCCGAAATTTGTACAAGATATAAGGGTAAATTTGTAATTTGTTTAGACGGGACACAAAAGTCATAAGATACAAATGTTATAGGCTAAAGTGAAATATGCATAACTTGATTTGCAAATAGAAAAGAGTTTGAGGACTAAAGTGAAATAAAAGGAGAATTAAGACCAAAAGAGGATAAGATCAAGTGGTCTCTCATTTTTGGAGAGCAAAAAAAAAAAAAAAAACGTGAAGAGAGGAAGAAGAAGAGAAGAGAAGAGGAAGAAGAACAAAGGTATGGAAGTCTAGGTTTTTGTATGGTTATGGATTTTAGTATGGAATGTTCGAATTTCAGGGCATAGAACTGGATGAGTGTCTATGTTTTTGTATGGAAAATCTTAACCATAAACCCATTTTTTTATGAATTTGGGTCTAAAAGAACCCTACTTGGTATATTGGTGGTGTTTTGGATTTGGGTTGGTTGATTGTAATTCTCAAGTGAGGAATATTTGTATTAAGGAAATATTGGGGTTTTAGGGGAGATGCTGTCAAAATTTCTCCAACTTCGAATGGTCATAATTTTTTCGTCCGAACTCCGTTTTAGATGTTCTTGCACTCTATGGAAATCCCTTTGAGTCTAGAATCCATCTATATATAGCTTGATAATATTGGAAGTCATATTAGGTCCAGAAATCACGAAAATAGTAGGCCCTGCTGGTTTCTCGTAGCCACTGTTCATGGGAAGCCTCCAACTTCGGACGGTCATAATTTCTTCGTCTGAACTTCGTTTTGATGTTCCCAACCTATGAAAGACCTTGAGTCTAGAATCCATCAATATGTAGCTTGATAATATTGGAACTCATATTAGGTCCAAATCATGAAACACAGGGTCTTATTAGTTGCTCGAAACATCAAGTACGGGAAGCTCCAACTTAAGGTCATAATTTCTTCGTTCGAACTCCGTTTTGGATGTTCTTGGACTCTATGAAAATCCCTTAGAGTCTAGAGTCTAGAATCCATATATATATATAGCTTAATAATATTAGAACTCATATTAGGTCCAGAAATCATGAAAACGGTAGGCCCTACTGGTTTCTCGTAGCCACTTATCATGGGAAGCCCTCCAACTTCGAACGGTCATAATTTCTTTGTCCGAACTCCATTTTGGAAGTTCTAGACTCTATGAAAACCCTTTGAGTCTACAATCCATTCATATATAGCTTGATGATATTGGAATCATATTATGTCCAAAAATCATGAAAAATAGTAGGCCCTGCTGATGTTGCTCGTAGCCACTGTTCATGGGAAGCCTCCAACTTCGGACGGTCATAATTTCTTCGTCTAAACTCGCCAGCCCTCGGACTCTATGGAAAGCCCTGAGTCTAGAATCCATCCATATATAGCTTGGATAGTTGAATTATAGTAAATAGCTTATAAGCATACATGGTAACTTTAGTTATTCATGCATATAATGAGATATGAAAAATGCAAAGATACAAATAAATGATTGTAAATATTGCATATGATTACCGGATGACAATAATTATTCAGAATATGAGATAATGTGATCGAACATAAATACATGGATTGTCTCGCTTAGAACCTAGTGTAGGGATAGATGGGCATGCTTATTAGGAAAACAAGTCTCGCGAACATCTCGATCACCGCCCCGTTTAGGCCAGTTGCTTTCGACCTTATAGATAGTCATTGTCTGCATAATTAGCACGGTCGCCGTCT
The DNA here is from genome assembly GCA_016808115.1 of Tetrastigma voinierianum. Lineage (NCBI taxonomy): Eukaryota > Viridiplantae > Streptophyta > Magnoliopsida > Vitales > Vitaceae > Tetrastigma > Tetrastigma voinierianum. The sequence goes on along the minus strand of JAEQBH010005164.1, from coordinate 73,834 downwards.
TTATAGACCGTCATTGTCTCACACAATGATAATAGCCACGCCCTTATAAAATTAATCGCTTCGTATGGTGAGTGCCAACGCCGAGCCCTTATACTTTCCTTATTCACTTCAAGGTTTATGCAAGCATGAAACATAAACAAATGACTAATATGACATACTAAATATTATGATATGATAAGAGAAGGCGAGTAACATTATGCGATGACAAGTATATTGTGACAAGAATATGAAACAAAGTGTAAAATGATAAAAAATGAAACATGGTGTGACGCCCCAGTGACGCCCCCAACTCGGCTTAGGGTGTCAAGTGAGGGGTCATTTTTTTTTTTCTTCACATATAAACTTTAAACTAGTTCATTCATAAAATGTTAAACAATTAACTTGTATTATATTCTCAGAAAGGAAATGGATTACAAAATATATATACAATCTCCATATATGGAAGTGTTCAACATTTACAATATTTACACTGGGTTTACAAAATCTCATATACAAAATAGACTAAAGGTCTTCCAAAGGCACCTATTGATGTGACCTTTGGTCGATGGATTGCCCATTCCCTCTCGGTTTCCTCTTCGCACCTACACCTGATTGAACACCCAAGGTTTTTACGCCATGGGAATTATCACACATGGATGACCTCTATTATGGTCACCACGCTCTATACAAATGCTTATAACACATATAACATTTACAGATTCATCATTTCTCATATATACTTTTCTATATCAAGTTTCATTTCTTATCATCTTCCATATACTTTTCCCGTCATCTGTATTTCTTCTTGTTCTCAGAATCGTATAATTATCATCACATAGCAGTGCTATGCTTCTCATATCATGTCATGTATTCTCTACATTTCATTTGCATATACCTGTCATTTTCTTTTATGTGTCATGTTTGCATAAACCTTAGAAGTGGATACAGGAAACTATAAGGGCCCGAAGGCACTGCAGACTCACCGGGATGAAACAAAGGGTCTATAAGGCTCGAGGCACAAGTATCATCAGACGACAATGACCATCTATAAGGGCCCGATACGTCAAGGGTGACCTCTTTCGGGCCACCGCGGATCCAAACGGGATCTATCTCATCGAAATTCCAAACGGGCTCATATCAGAACTTGTATGTCGTGACTTGTTTTTCCTAATAGGAATGCCCATCTATCCCTCTACCGTGCTCTAAGCGCATAATCAATGTGTATTTTATGTTCGCATATACTTCATATTTCCGAATAATTATTGTCATTCGTAATCATATGATATATATAATCAGTTATTCATATCTTTACATTTTTCATATCTCATTATATGCATAAATAACTATGCTTACCATGTATGCTTATGAGTTATTTATGAATTCATAATATGAATAACTATGGTTACCTACAGAGCCTACTGTTTTTCATGTTTTCCGGGACTAATATGAGTTCCAATCTTATCAGGCTGTCTATTGATAAATTCTGACTCCAATGGGCTTTCCATAGAGTCCAAGAACACTGAATCGAGTTCAGACGTATGTGCTTGCGACCTTCCGAAGTTGGAGGTCATACGTAGTCAACCTAGACGAGCTGACCTGAACTGACGAGCTGACCTGTTCTGGACGAGCTCTATCTGTCACCTTGGTCTAACATCTAATATCTTCCTTAGGAATATGGATGGATTCTTGACTCGATGGGCTTTCCATAGAGTCCAAGAACACTCGAATCGAGTCTGTGCGTAAGAAGGTATGATCTTCCGTTGGAGGTCATACGTAGTCAATCTAGACTAGCTGACCTGAACTGACGAGCTGACCTGTTCTGGACGAGCTCAATCTATCACCTCGGTCTGACATCTAATATCTTCCTCAGGCATATGGATGGATTCTTGACTCAATGGGCTTTCCATAGAGTCCAAGAACACCAAATCGGAGTTCAAACGAAGGAGATATGACTCCCCAGTTGAGGTCATGCGTAGTCAACCCCGACGAGTCGACTTGAACTCGACGAGCTGCACTGAAGTGATGAGCTCAGCCCAACACCTCGGTTCGATATTCAAGAGGTCCCAGCATATGGATGGATTCTGACTCAATGGGATTTCCATAGAGTCCAAGAACACCCAACTCGGAGTTCAAACGAAGGAGATATGACCTTCCGAAGTTGGAGGTCATGGGTAGTCAACCCTGACGAGCTGACCTAAACTGACGAGCTGCACTGAAGTGACGAGCTCAGTATAACACTTCAGCCTGACATCTAATATCTTCCTCAGGCATATTGATGGATTCTGACTCAATGGGCTTTCCATAGAGTCCAAGAACACCCAACCGGAGTTCAAACAAGGAGATATGACCTTCCTCGAAGCTTGAGGTCATACGTGAGTCAACCCCCGACGAGCCGATTCGAATCGACGAGCTGCACTGGAAGTGATGAGCCCAGTCTAACACCTTGGTCTAACATCTGACATCTTCTCATGCATATGGATGGATTTCTGACTCAATGGGCTTTATAGAGTACAAGAACACCCAAATCGAGTTCAAACGGCGAGATATGACCAAGTCGAGGTCAAGCTTAGTCAACCTCGACAGTTTAATTCGAATCGACGAGCCGACTTTCTACAGACGAGCTTGAGCTCTTCAGACGAGCTGAGTTCCGGTGGACGTAGCTGAGTTTCACAGGACGAGCTGAGCTCTACAGACGAGCGCTGAGTTTTAGGACGAAAGCCGAGCTCTACAGATGACCTCTATGGCCGAATTCTCTCACCCATTCGGGACTGCTTAGAGTAAAAGACCATAACTTGGTTCACAAAGGGTCCGACCAGAAATTCAAAAAGCCTAACATCAAGTTCATTGATGTGGCTACAATTTACTAGAAGGACTCAATCTCAAATTCCCTTTATTTCTTACCCAAAAAGAAGTTCTAAGATCCGATTAATACTTAGGATCAAAAATACGGAAATTTACTTGGTTCTAATTGCACCAGCCCTATCCCAAAACACAACTATAGAAGCCTTAGAACTTTTCTCAACTCAACCCTACACGAAATGAGTTTAGGAGTTCCCAAACCCAAACCATACACAAAATAGAGGGTTCTAAGCCATGTATCCATACTCAAATTTAGTAATTCCATGGCCCGTGATCTTCTCTTTCTTTTACTTCTTCTTTCTTTTCTCTTCTTCTTCTTCCTTTCTTCTCTTTCTCTCTTCTTCCCATACCAAAATGAGATATTTATTTTGGTCTTATCCTTTTTTATTTCACTTTCTAGTCAAAGGAGGAAACTTCCTCCCTCTTTCCTTTAAGCCACTTGTCTCTTCCACAATTTTTCATCCTTATTTCATTCTAATATCTTTCTTTTATTACTCTTTGGTCCTCCAACTCTCTATTACTCTTGATTTAACTTATGCATATTTCTACTTTGGCATATGAACTTATTAAATTATGCCCTTAGGTCCTGAATTGGTAACTTAGTAATTTACCCTAACTATCAGGATAATTCCACATTTCTCCTGGCTATTTTATTTTATCTTTATTTTGGTCTCGAAAAATATCGTTACTTTTATTATACCTAAACATGTTATAAAACTCGTTAGGATATAGACTTTGGGGTGTTACAACTCTCCCCTTAAAAAGAATTTCGCCCGAAATTCATACCTTATTCCAAGAGTCAGCGGTAATCGTGCTCTCATAGTCGCTTCCGCTCCCAAGTAGCTTCTTCTCTCGATGGTGTTGCCAAAGCACTTTCCTAATGGTACTTGTTTGTTCACCCAACTGTTTCACCTCTGAGCAGAATAATCTTTGGCTCCCTCATCATATGACAAAATCCTCTTGTACTTGTATCTCTTACCTTGGTAGTATGTGCGATTTATCAATTTGTATCTCCAAGCATCGACACATGAAACATCGTGTAATTTGGCCAATTCGGAGAGTGCCAATCCCGATAAACCACGGGGCCAATACGTTTCCAAAATCTCATATGGCCACATGAGACACTGGACTCGGCTTGCCTTTACGAGGCAAACCTTAGAATTTTCCTCCATGGTGATACCTTTAAGAAGACCTTGTCTCCTACTTCATATTCAATATCTCTCCTCTTTAGATCGGCTATGTCTGACTTTTTTGTCGATCACTAGCACTTTAACCTCTGCCGAATGACTTGTACTTTCTCTTCTGTATCTTTTACTATGTTTTGACCTATCAGTTTATGCTCATTCAATTATGTCCAACACACAGGAGTTCTACACTTCCGGCCATACAAAGCTTCATATGGTGCCATACCAATGCTTGATTGAAAGCTATTGTTATAGGCAAATTCCATCAATGGAATATACCTATCCCAACTTCCCGAAAATTCCATGACACAACCTCGAAGCATATCTTCGAGCACTTGAATCAATCTCTCTGATTGTCCATCTGTTTGCGGATGGAATGCCGTACTAAACTTCAGCTTAGTGCCTAAAGCTGACTGTAATTCCTTCCAAAACCTTGATGTAAATCGCGGATCTCTATCGACACAATAGACAACGGCACACCATGCAATGCTGTTCATTTATATAGCTCAGCTAGTCGATCCATAGAATAGTCGATCATTTGGTATAAATGGGCCGACTTGTGAGCCTATCTACAATCACCCCAGACGAGAGTCATGTTTTGTTGTGTAAGGGAAAACGGAGCCACAAAATCCATGTGTGTTATCCCACTTCTATTGAGGAATTGGAGCAGGATTTAACAAACTGTGGGCACTTGGTGTTCGAGCTTTGACTTCTTGACACGTTAAACCCTTAGACACATGATCCACATCTCTTTTCATTCCTTTCCACCAATAAAAGCGTTTGAATCCTGGTACATCTTATTCCCTCGGGATGCATGGTAAATACGCTATTATGAGCCTCAAATAACAACTTTTGCTTTAGCTCTTTATCCTCCCAGCACCATAATCTAATGCGGAAATCTGAACTTCGGCTTTCTTTTCTAAAGCGGTCTTGTCACTATTTCTAACCATCTGTAACTTTTACGCCAGCTCTTCATCATTTTAACGCATCTATAATCATTTTGCTTTAACACGGGTTCTTCTAGTTGAGCTAACATGGCTCCATCATACGCTGGTCTCCAATCATTGTATTGGTGACATTGCTACCATTGTCTTCGGCTTAAAGCATCGGCTTTCTGCTATATTAGCCTTTCAGGGTGGTAATCTATGATGCGGTCATAATCCTTTAATAACTCAACCACCTCCCATTTGTCTCAAATTTAACTCTTTCTGCGTTGCAAGTATGAGACTCTTATGATCGGTGTAAATTCTACATTTTCCCCATATAAGTAGTGTCGCCATATTTTAAAGCAAATATATTGATAACTCTAGGTCATGAGTGGGATAATTTTGTTCATGGCTTCAAGCTGTACGGGCCTTGCATAAGCCACTACTCCATCTTGCATTAACACGCGCCTAAACAATGCATGAAGCATTACTATACAAAGGTATACTCTTTTCCCAGAAGTAAGTTATGTCAATCGGGTGCATGACCCGGCATTCCTTTCATTGTTGAAACTATTGGGCATTTGTCTGTCCACTCAAACTTTATTCCTTTCCTGAGTAACTTGGTGAGCGGAGAAGCTATGATCGAAAAGCCTCTCACAAATCTTCTATAATAACCTGCTAGGCCCAAGAAACTTCTCACCTCGGTTACACTTTGAGGTGATTTCCAGTCCATAATGCTTGATCTTAGCGGGATCAGCTCTTATACCCTCGATGAACCTGATATGGCCTAGGAAAGAAACTTTCTTTAGCCAAAAATCACATTCTTGAGCTTAGCATGTAACTTCTTTTCTCTGCGTCTCTAAGACTATTTCTCGGAGTCTTGTTCATGTTCACGTGCATCTTTAGAATACACCGGGATGTCATCGATAAAAACCACTGACAAATTGATCCACATAGGGTGGAAAGCCCTATTCACTTCGAATCCATGGTCTGTAGGTGCATTAGTCGGCCCAAATGGCATGACCAAAGGCTTATAATGGCCATGTCGGGTTCTAAATGCGGTCTTGGCTGTCTCCTTCCTTGCCTCAAGTGATAATGCCGGATCGCAGTGCATCTTGAAAAGACATAGCTCTTTCAGGCGTGAAAGATCTTCAAATTCTCGGCAATGGGTACTTGTTTTCTTGTCACTTTATTGATCTGCTTAGATAATCGATGCACATCCGTGAAGTGCCAACTTTCTTTTTCACAAATAAAGCAGGTGCACCAGGGACCGCGGCCAGGTCGGACAAATCAGCATCGAGTTCTTGCAATTGACTTTTTAACTCTTTCAGCTCCGTTGGAGCCATCCTGTACGGTGCCCTAGACATAGGAATTTGTTCTGGTACAGGCTATAGCTAAGTCCACCTCTCTCTCAAGTGGAATGCACAGTAACTCTTCAGGGAATATATCTAGAAAATCCCTTACTACTGGAATCTTTTCTACATCAACTTGACCTCTCTTGGAGTCAAGTATCACAGCCAAGAATGTCTCATATCCTTTCCTCATAAATCTCCTAGCTTGCATAGTGGAGATCACATGGGACATTACACTTGATCCAATGCCTTGTACTATTACCTCAGTCTGGTCAGAGCATCTCAACACTATTGTCTTTTGTCCACAATCAACGATAGCTCGGTGCTTAGACAACCAATCCATTCCTAGAATCATGTCAAACTCTCGGAAGGGTAAGGTTATCAAATCAGCGAGAAACTCTCTTGTTTGTATAACAATGGGGCAATTTCTGTATATACTATTCACACTAACGTTGTGCTCCAACGGACTAGTTACATGCATGTCATATGCTAATTTCTCCATTGCTGGTACTTTGTCAAATACATGCTCCATGCACACATATGAATTAGTAGATCGGGATCAATCAATGCATGCATCTCGGTATCATATAAAGAAAATATACCGCTATAACCTCGGGAGCATTCCCGATCCTCACGAGCCTTCATAGCATATGCTCGTGCTAATCTTTGTAAACATGAGACCCGATCAACGTCTCGAAACTATGCCTCCTCGTCCTCTATCTTGAGATGGGCACTCGGCCCCTACTCGTCGTGAGTCGAAAGTGGTGCACGAATCTTCCTCTTGCCACTTCCTTGTTGACTTCTATTATCCACGACTCGGGAGTTCTTATTGCTATATCAGATACTCAAGGCTTCCACACGGAAACACCCTCCTGTCACTATCACGCAAACTCCCGAATGCCTTATGTAATGAGGGCATTAGAATTTCTCCTGTCTAGCCCCGAAGCACCTCTACGGTACTATGTGCTACATTGGACCTTTGCCTTCTACCTCTCGTAGCGCGGAACTATATTACGATTGGTGGAGATTCTCTAGCTCTTTTTTCGGAGGAATGAAGCTCCTCCTAGAAAACTTCTTCTTTTGAAATCTTTCTTTTCTTTGCTCGTTTCTAGTCTCTCTACTTTCATTGCTGACTTGGACAGATAAAAATCCCTTTGTTTGAAGAGAAGTCATAGGTGCCAAATACCTCTTGATGGAATCATGCAGTCCATCCTCAAATTGCCTAACCCGAAATGCCTCGGTGAGGACCTGCTCCGGTGCATATTTACTAAGATGGCTAAATTCTTTTTTCATGTTCATTCATAGATAAGCTCATTTGCTTCAAATTCGAGCTATTTCCACTTGGAATCTATACATCTCGGTAACATACTTTGCCTTAAGCTCTTGGACAAAGAATTCCCATGTCAGGGGATTTGGAATCCTTGGACTTTTGAGTACTAATTTCCACCAATCATATGCCTCACTTTGTAATGGTGAGAATTTACACATGTGCCTACGATCGGGGATAATCTAACCTCTTCTAATACCCTTTATATAGCTTTTCTAACGAGGTCGGCTTTTTGCGGCTCTTCCATGCTTTCGACCCATGGAATTCCTGCGCTCCGTGTCTTTCTTCTTGTGTCTATTGGGCTTTAGGAGAATCATTTATCGAAACCCGAGCCATGTCTTGCAGTATTCTCGTGAGGCTTGGTGGAGCTCATTAAGGTGCATTACTTCAGAAGGTTAGGAAAGTGATAACCTTGTTCCATTGGGTTAACACTCTCAGCAGCTTCTTTGGGACGATCCATCTATACAAAACACAAGGACATCCACATCAGGCCAACACATTACTAACTGCAGGATTTTCTATCATATATACTCTATTCCGGTAGCCCTAAACCTAGGCTTTTCGAAGCCTAAACCTAGGCTCGATACCACTAAACTATGGCGCCAGTGGCCTTCTTCGGCAAGTTGTCAAGTGAGGGAATCATTTTTTTCTTCACATATAAACTTTAAAAGCTAGTTCATTCATATAATGTTAAACAATTGCTTGTATTATATTACGTAGCGGATTACAAAATATATCTGAGCTTCATATCGGAAGTGTTCAACATTTACAATATTTACATTGGTTTACAAAATTTCATATACAAAATAGACTTAAAGGTCTTCCAGTGGGCACCTATTGATGTGTGGCCTTTATTTCTTGATAATGGATTGCGGTCCTCTGGTTTCCTCATACATTACCTACACGGATTGAACACCGTCGTAAGCTTTGCAGCTTGAGTGGGGAATTAATACACATGGATGACCTCTATTAAGGGTCACCACAGTTCTATACAAATGCTTATAACACATATAACATTTACAGATTCATATCATTTCTCATATATATACTTTTCATATCAAGTTTCATTTCTTATCATCTTCCATATACTTTTCATGTCATCTTGTACTTTCCTTCTTGTTCTTGTAACTGTATACTATCATCACATAGCAGTGCTATGCTTCTCATATCATGTCATGTATTCTCTACATTTCATTTGCATATACATGTCATTTTTTCTTTTATGTCATGTATAAATCTTAGAAGTGAATCTGAGGAAACTATAAAAGGCCGAAGAATGTACTCAACATGTAAAACGAGTGGTCTCAGAGGCCGGCGTTGTTATCATTATGCGAGACAATGACCATCTATAAGGGCCGAAGGCGTGGTGACCTTTCGGGGCCACGTGGGTAAACCGGGATCTATCTTATCGAGCAAATGGGGCTACCGATATCAGAACTTGTATGTTGGAGACTTGTTTTTCCTAATGAAGTGCCCATCATCACTCTCTGGGTTAGTGAGCCAATCGATGTATTTTATGTTCGGTATATATCATATTTCGAATAATTATTGTCATTCGATGGCCATTATGTGATATATATATAATCAGTTATTCATATCTTTACATTTTTCATATCTCATTATATGCATAAATAACTATGCTTACCATGTATGCTTATGAGTTATTTATGAATTCATAATATGAATAACTATGATTACCTACAGAGCCTACTATTTTTCATGTTTTCCGGGACTAATATGAGTTCCAATCTTATCAGGCTGTCTATTGATGAATTCTTGACTCAATGGGCTTTCCATAGAGTCAGAACACTTTCGAATCGGAGTTCGAACTGAAAGTTATGACATAGAGGATTGGAGGTCATACGTGGTCAACCTAGACAGAAATTTGAGCTGAGGCGACCAGAGCTGACCTGATGCAGGACGAGTACTCTATCACCTCGTTCCAACATATAATATCTTCCTCAGGCATATGGATGGATTCTTGACTCGATGGGCTTTCCATAGAGTCCAAGAACACTCGAATCGGAGTTCAGACGAAGAAGTTATGACCTTCCGAAGTTGGAGGTCATACATAGTCAATCTAAACGGCCCGACACACCGGCCCGACGAGCGACATTCTGGACGAGCTCAATCTATCACCTCGGTCTGACATCTAATATCCTCCTCAAAATATGAATGTATTCTTGACTCAATGGAGCTTATGGAGTCGAGAACACCAAATCGGAGTTCAAGCGAAGGATATGAACCTTAGAAGTTGGAGATCATGATCAGTCAACACGTGAGTGACACAGATTGTGGTGCAGTGGCGAGCTTAGTCTAACACCTATGTCTAACATCTAATATCTTCCTCAGGCATATGGATGGATTCTTGACTCATTGGGTTTTCCATAGGTCAGAACACCCAAATCGGAGTTCAAGCGAAGGGAATGTGAGCCTTAAGTTGGAGGTCATGCGTAGTCAATACTGACGGTGACACAGGCAGCGAGTTTGCAGCGAAGTGGCCGAGCTCAGTCTAACCTCGGTCTGACATCTAATATCTTTCTCGAGCATATGGATGGATTCTTGACTCAATGGGATTCCATAGTTAAAAACACCCAAATCAGTTCAGCGAAGAATGACCTTCAGTTGGAGGTCATGGGTAGTCAACCCGACAGGCGACTGGCCCACGACAAGGCGCGAAGTGACGAGCTGATTATAACACTTCAGTACGACATATAATATCTTTTCTCGGGCATATTGATGGATTCTTAACTCAATGGGCTTTCCATAGAGTCAGAACACACCATCCGGAGTTCAAGCAGAGAATGCCGGCGCTTCCGAGTTAGAGTCATGCGTAGTCATACAACGGCGACACAGGCCCAGCGGCGACCTCTGAGACGGCCAGGCTCTTCGGGACGGCGAGCTCTGGGGGCGAAGCTAAGCTCTACCGGGACGAGCTAGGCTCTTCGGGGCGGCGAGCTCTGGGACGAGGCAGGCTCTTCGGGGTGGCGAGCTCTGGGACGACCTTTATGGTGACCTCTGTGTTTGGTATTCGAGTAAAAAAAAGACCATAGCAGGTCTCTGAGTGGTCAATTGAGAAATTCAAAAGTCTAACATCAAGTTCATTGATGTGGCTTACAATTACTAGAAGGACTCACTCTCAAATTCCTTGTTATTACCCGAAAAGAAGTTCTAGATGGAAGCTAATTAGTAGGATAAAAAATATCTGAAATTTGCTTGGTTCTATTTGCAATACATCCCCAGAAAACATGACTATAGAAGCCTTAGAACTTTCAACTCAACCCTAAAAATAAGTTTAAAGTTCTAAACAAACTCCTCTACAAAATAGAGGGTTCTAAGCCATGTATCCATACTCAAATTTAGTAATTCCATACCTGTGATCTTCTCTTTTCTTTTCCTTTTTTCTTCTTTTCTTTTCTCTTCTTCTTCTTCTTCCTTTCTCTTCTCTTCTCTTCTCTCTCTCTCCCAGACCAAAATGAGATATTTATTTTGGTCTTATCCCTTTTTATTTCACTTTCCAGTCAAAGGAGGAAATTTCCTCCCTCTTTCCTTTAAGCCACTTGTCTCTTCCACAATTTTTCATCCTTATTTCATTTATGTCTCTTTTCTTTTATTACTCTTTGGTCTATCAAACTCCTCTATTACTCTTGATTTAACATATATTCTACTTTTGTATATGAACTTATTAAATTATGCCCTTAGGTCTGAATTGGTAACTTAATAATTTATAACTATTGTATTAATTCACATTCTTGCTTATTTTATTTTATCTTTATTTTATTCAGAAAAAATATCTGTATACTTTTTATTATACAAACATGTTATAAAGCGTTAGGATATATAATTTAGAGGTCTTACAATGGTATGATAAGTAAATATGAAATAATAACACTAAGCATGTTTAAATAATATGATATCTTAGATGTGTATGCATGTGTATAGGGGTGTGATGGCCTTATTAGAGGAGTCATCCGTATGTATTAATTCCACTAGCTATAAACTGATCTTGGTGTTTCATCCGTGTAGGTATAGGAGAAGCAGAAACGAGAAGTTCGGTCACTCCACATCAGTAACCAAGGCCAACACACTATTAGGTGCCCACTAAAGACCTTTTGGTCTATTTTGTATATGTTTTGTTTGTAAAACGAAAAGTGTAAAAATGTGTAAATGTTGAACACTTCCATATATAGAGCTTGTATATATTTTGTAATCCGCTGCTACAGAATATAGTACAAGTTAAATGTTTAACATTATATGAATGAACAAGCTTAAAGGTTATAAGTTTATAAAATAAAAAAATGACACCCTCGCTTGACACCATGTGCCGGGTTGGGGGCGTCACAGTTTAGTGGTATCAGAGCCTAGGTTTAGGCGTTTCTTGAAAAACCAAGGTTTAGGTGGCTTTGGAATGGAGTATATGATAGAAAAGCATGTGTTTAGTAATGTGTTGGCCTGATGTGGATGTCCTCATGTTTTGTATAGATGGATCGTCCTCCGAATATGGCGAAGAAACGTAGGGGTGTTAACCAGAATCAAGGGTTACCCACTTGAATCCTTCGAATATGTCGGAAGTGAGAGTCATGCTAGCCGAACTAAATGGAAGCCTTGTTGAGGGATATCTCGGGACATGGCTCGGGTGTTGGAAGATTGGCCATTTGAGAAAGCCTCGATAGATATGGTAAGAAGACATGGAGTTGAGAATTTCATGGGTGAGAACATGGGAAGAAGTCGATAAAGCGGAGATGCAGTTTAGAAAAGTTACAAGAATATTGGAGGAAGTTAGATGCCCTCAGATTAGAGTATCATGTCAGATCTGTTGCGAGTGGGGCATATGATTGGTGGAAAATGGGGTTGAGAGGTCAAGTTCCAGTGGTAAAAGGAATTTCGGATGTATTCCTTAAAGAGTTACCAGGTATTCCACTCGAGAGGGAGGTGGACTTAGCTATAGAAATTGTACCAGGAACAGTCCGTGTTTAGGGCACCTTATAGGATGGCTCCAGCAGAGTTGAAGGAGTTAAAGGTTCAACTAAAAGAACTTTTATATAAAGGTTTATCTGGCCCGGTGTTTAGCCCAGCAGAGGTGCACATTTTATTTGTGAAAAAGAAAGATGGCACTCTATGGATGTGCATCGATTATCTACAGATCAATAAGGTGATAGTGAAAAACAAGTACCCATTGCCGAGAATCGAAAGTCTTTTTATCGAGTTGAAAAGGAGGCGGGTGTCTTTTGAAGATCGGCACACTTGTCTGGATATTATCAATTGAGGAGTCGAGGAGTAGATGTCTTAGAAGACCGCATTTAGAACTTAGATATGCCATTATGAATTTTTAGTAATGCCATTTGGGTTGACCAATGCTCCGGCTGCATTTATGAACCTAATGAATAGGGTTTTCCACCCCTATTTGGATCAATTTGTGGTGGTATTTATTGATGACATCCTGGTGTATTTTAAGGATGCACAGGAAAATGAACACCATTTGTGGATAGTATTGCAAATTATGAGAGAGAAACAGTTATTTGCAAAGTTAAGTAAATGTGATTTGGCTTAGGAGAGTGTCATTCTAGGTCATTGTATCTGCTTGAAGGTATTAGAGTGGACCTAGTGAAATTGACGGTCATGAATTGGAAGTCTCCTCGAAATGTAGGGTGAGAAGTTTCTTAGGTTTGGTGGTTATTATCGGAGATTTGTCTGAGATTTTCAGTTATAACATCCTCACTTACAAGATTACTCCGGAAAGGGGTGAAGTTTGAGTGGGATGATAAGTGCCAATTCAGCTTTGAAAGGTTAAAAGAAATACTGGTTGAAGCACCAGTGTTGATTCAGCCTACTTCGGGTAGGGAGTATACTATGTATAGTGATGCTTCAAGCATTGGTTTGGGATGCATATTGATACAGGATGGGAAAGTGGGGCCTTATGCTTCTAGACAGTTGAAACCGCATGAACAAAACTATCCAACTCATGATTTGGAGTTCGCAACTGTAGTGTTCGCTTTGAAAATTTGGCGACACTATTTATATGGAGAAAAATGTAGAATTTTCACTGATCATAAGAGTCTGAAATATTTGCTAACTTAGAAGGACTTGAACTTGAGGCAACGTAGGTGGTTGGAATTGTTTAAAGACTATGATTGTATAATTGATTACCACCCCGAGAAAGCAAATGTAGTGGCAGATGCCTTGAGTAGGAAAATGATTTATGCTTTGTCTTTGAAAGATTGTGAATGGAGATTTGATTCTGATGGAGCCTTATTGGCTCAATTGAGAGTTATACCGGAGTTGAAGCAAATGATAGTAAATGCTCAGAAAGAGGATACCAAGTTACAAGAGATAGTGCAGTTAGTCAGTACTGGAGACAAGACTAATTATGCCATAGATGAAAGTGGAGGTTTGTTGTATAAGAGTAGATTATGTGTAACGAATGATATGGATTTGAGAAAGAAGATATTATATGAAAGCCATAATCTGAGTTTCTGGCACCACGGAGGTAATAAAATGTACGAGGATGCCAGTCACTTCTTTGTGAGGATGAGACATTCCAGTATGTATCTAAGTGTTTCACATTTCAGCAAGTAAAGGTTGAACACAGTTTCTCCGATTCGTGGATCGCTAGTCCCATTGGTGGGATACTGACACTATGGATTCGTATCCGATTTTCCCAGAAGAGCATGATGCGATTTAGGTAATTAATGGACATATTGACAAAATCTGCTCACTTCCTACGATTCAGGCTTGGCTATTCCATGTGGATGCGTCTGCGGAACTTTATGTGAGTGAAATTAATCGAGATTACATGGGATTCCCTTATTGATAGTGTCCGACCGCAATCCACGATTTACGTCAAGGTTCTGGAAGGAATTACAGTTAGCTTTTGATACGAGACTGAATTTTAGCATTGCTTTCCATCCACAAACAGATGGACAGTCGGAAAGAGTGATACAGGTGTTGGAAGATATGCTTCGAGGTTGTGTATTAGATTTTCCGGGAAGTTGGGAAAGGTACATTCCACTCATGGAATTTGCCTATAACAACAATGATCAGTCCAGTATTGGTATGACCCCTTATGAAGCTTTGTATGGAAGAAGATGTAGAACTCCTATGTGTTGGACAGAGTTGCATGAGCATAAGATTATTGGTCCTGATTTAGTAAAGGACACGGAAGAAAAAGTTCGGATTATTCAGCAGAGGTTAAAAGCTGCCAGTGATAGACAAAGGTCTTATGCTAATTTGAAGAGAAATGATATAGAGTATGAAGTCGGAGACAAAGTGTTTTTAAAAGTATCTCCGTGGAAAAAGATACTCTGCTTTTGAAGAAAAGGAAAACTGAGTCCAAGATTCAATGGCCCTTACGAGATTTTAGAAAGAGTTGGACTAGTGGCGTATCGTTTGGCACTCCCTCTGGAGTTAGCCAAATTACATGATGTATTTCATGTGTATATGCTTCAAAGATATCGTTCTAACACATCGCACATATTACCAGTTCAAGATATACAAGTACAAGAAGATTTTACCTTCGATGATGAAAGCTATTAGATCGTAAATAAAACTGAGTTATGGAATAAGCAAGTCCCTCTGGCAAAAGTACTTTGGCAATATCAAGGTATGGAAGAAGCGACATGGGAACCAGAATCGACAATGAGGGTACAGTACCCTCAACTCTTCAGTTCAGGTAATTTTGAGGATGAAATTTATTTTAAGGGTATATTATAAGTGCATTTTAAATTTTTCGCAATTATTATTTTGCTAAGTGAAAAAAATTTGACACCGGAATTTGTCTGAATACAAGGAGTAAATTGTAATTTGTTAAGATGTGACATAAAAGTCATAAGATAAGAAGGTTATAGGCTAAAGTGAAATATGCATAACTTGATTTTCAAATAGAAAAGAGTTTAAGGACTAAAGTGAAATAAAAGGAGAATTAAGACCAAAAGAGGATAAGATCAAGTAGTCTCTCATTTTTGGAGAGCAAAAAAGAAAAAAAAAAGACGTGAAGAGAGGAAGAAGAAGAGAAGAGAAGAGGAAGAAGAAGAGGGAGAAAGAACAAAGGTATGGAAGTCTAGGTTTTTGTATGGAAAAATTATGGATTTTAGTATGGAATGTTTGGAATTTGTGTATGGAACTTTGGATGGGTGTCTATGTTTTTGTATGGGAAAATCAAACCATAAACCCATTTTTGATGAATTTGGGTCTAAAAGAACCCTACTTGGTATATTGGTGGTGTTTTGGATTTGGGTTGGTTGATTGTAATCCTCAAGTGAGGAATATTTGTATTAAGGAAATATTGGGGTTTTAGGAGAGATGTTGTCAAAATTTCTCCAACTTTGGATAGTCATAATTTCTTCATCCAAACTCCGTTTCGGATGTTCTTAGACTCTATGGAAATCCCTTTGAGTCTAGAATCCATCCATATATAGCTTGATAATATTAGAACTCGTATTAGGTCTAGAAATCACGAAAATAGTAGGGCCTGTTGGTTGCTAGTAGCCACTATTCATGGGAAGCCTCCAACTTCGGACGGTCATAATTTCTTCGTCCGAACTCCGTTCTGGATGTTCTTAGACTCTATGGAAATTCCTTTGAGTATAGAATCCATCTATATATAGCTTTCTGATAATATTGAAACTTCATATTAGCTCCAGAAATTATGGTAGAACATACAGAGGCCCTGATCGGTTGCTCTCAGAGCCACTCGGTTTCATGGGAAGCCCCCAACTTCGGGCGGTCATTATTTCTTCGTTCGAACTCCGTTTTAGATGCTCTTGAACTCTATGGAAAGACCTTTGAGTCTAGAATCCATATGTATATAGCTTGATAATATTGGAACTCGTATTAGGTCCAGAAATCACTAAAACAGTAGGAACTACTGGTTGCTTGTAGCTACTGTTTATGGGAAGCCCTCCAACTTCTAACGATCATAATTTCTTCGTTCGAACTTTGTTTTGGATGTTCTTAGACTCTATGGAAAGCCCTTTGGGTTTAGAATCCATTAATATATAGCTTGGATTATTATTGAAACTCATATTGAGACCCATAAATCATGAAACAATAGGCCCCGGTGTTGCTCGTAGCCACTGCTCATGGGAATTTCCAAATTCGACGTTCTCTTCGGTCCGAACCTCGTTTTAGTTCTCGATTCTATGGAAAGCCCTTTGAGTCTAGAATCCATCCATATATAGCTTGATGGAATGATAGTAAATAGCTCATAAGCATACATGGTAACCATAGTTATTCATGCATATAATGAGATATGAAAATGCAAAGATACAAATAAATGATTGTAAATATCACATATGATTACCGGATGACAATAATTATTCGGGAATATGAGATATGTGTTGAACATAAAATACACATGGATTGTCTGCTTAGAACCTAGTAGAGCTGGCGATGGCATGCCTATTAAGGAAAACAAGTTTGGTAAATATCTCGAACATCGCTTGACCCTCAAGCTGGTCATTACAACGCCTTCTGGCCCTTATAGATGGTCATTGTCTCGTATAATGATAACAGCGCTTCAGTCCCTTATAGATGGTCATTGTCTCGCACAATGATAACAACGCCTTTGGGCCCTTATAGACCACACCGCTTCGCATAATGAGTACAGCGCCGGCCCTTATAGACCATTGTTTCAGACAAGGAGTACAAATGTTTTCTCAGCCCTTATAGTTTCCTTTATCCACTTCTACGCTTACGCAAAACACGAAATATAAAACAAACGATCAATACGATTAATGCAACGATATGATACATGATAAGAGAAGCATAGTACCTCTATGCGATGACAAGTATATTGTGACAAGAATGTGAAATGCTAAAATGATAAGAAATGAAACATGGTATGATAAATAAATATGAAATATGTATAAAGATGTTTAAATAATATGATATGTTAGATGTGTATGCACACAGAGGTCATGATGACCCTTATTGGGAGTCATCCATATGTATTAATTCCCACCGTTTGGCAGCTTGAAGACGTGGTGTTTCATCCATGTAGGTGAGAAGGTAAACGAGAAGTCCGGACACTCACATCGCAACCAAGGCCAACATATTACTAGGTGCCCACTAAAGACCTGATCTATATTTTGTATTATGCTTTGTTTCTTGTAAACACGTAAATATTGTAAATATTGAACACTTCCATATATGGAGCTTGTATATATTTCTTATAATCCGTTGTTACAGAATATAGTACAAGTTAAATGTTTAACATTATAGCGAACGGAACGTTCTTAAAGGGTTATGCTTATAAAAAAAAATGACACCCTTGCTTGACACCGTATGCCGGGTTGGGGGCGTCACATTATTTATCCAATACAAATTAATACGCTTTCATTATTTCAAATAAATATATTATTTTCAGAATGTATTTATTATGTCATTTGATTATTGATCAATTGTTTTTGGATCAATAAGTAATCTTAGTTTTTACAAAGTAATTTAGCAGGGAGGCGTGCGTATCTCGTCCCTTTTGCGATCATCCTATTATCTTGACTCATGGGTGCATCCAAAAGCCGAACATGTGTTGGTGATATGCTTATCCATCTCTCTCCCACTCCCGAATTAACCTCTTACACAGGGCATAATAGTACCAGTCGCATCCCCAGCTATACATCCGCATTTCTTCCACCCCTGCAATTGCATATAAATAATGCCTTTATTGAATGTTCCCTTTAAAAGGCCTTTTTCATCCTATCCGTACAACTTATCTCATGTACATCCCATTACGTTTTATGCACCGACTGAAACTGATTTCTCAAGAGCCATGGCTTATCAGATAACACTAGGTGCCGGAATTGACTAGATGCCCATACGCGACGTGGATGCATGGAGTGAAACATGGATATTACCCCCAGAGGATGTCATCTCCTTCCTAGCTCTATTTATAAATACACTCCACTTAATCTTGCAAACTTGTTTTAAAGCCGTAAGGATCTTTATAGAATTGGATACAAGCGTTACAAAGAACATGTAAAATCATGGCTGAAATTTATATATATGATTATCACTTCTGATTTATATATAGGTAATGAATTCACAGTTTTGTAATCCAAGCGGCATATGCCCCAAGTATAACAAAAACAATAGAGAGCCAAAAACTATAATCCAAGCTTACCTAAGAATCAAGGGCAGAGAGCTAGGTTATGCCTAGGGTGTTGGTTTTATGTGTATTAAAGCCAATATAAGTCTAAGAATTACAATTTATATTTATTGCTAGTTGATTAGGAACCTAAAGGGTCACACACAAAAAGAATAATTCTGGTTAAACAAAAATAATTATTTGATAATTATAATATTTATGATAATTAATTATGAATTAATTTATCATAAATATTAGAAATAAATATTAAAATCAGTTATGAATTAATTTCTAATATTTATGGAAATTAATTATGAATTAATTCTCCATTTATAATCAAGCTGTCAGTTATATCAATTAATTTCTTATATTTATGATAATTAATTATGAATTAATTCCTCCTATTTATGGAAATTAAATGATCCTATTTATGAAGATTATTTATAATCGTGAAAATCGATCTATAACAGATCGTAAAATCCTGGAAGTTAGAATCCATGAGATGATTTGAGGAATCCAGTATTGTTAAGCTTCGAAGCCAAATTCCCGTGAGGATCCCAAGAGTTGTTCGTGGTGGGATACCTTGGAGGCCGGACGTGTGTGCGGCTAGTGATCGGCTTATATCTTAAACAAAGTCGCTAAGGAGCCAAAGAACAACTAAGCCGTGTTGTTTCTCGAAGAACGGTATGTATGTACAGATTTATTTTAAATTACATTCGGGCTTGCGGTATAGGAATGTTTGATTCCTTTACAAAGGGTATCAATGCAGCCCAAAGTTATTCTGCATATTACGTAGATATTGCATGCATCATTTGTGATATGATTTAAAATTTAAATTTTTTTTTTATTCTTTTAATGTGATTATTTGAATAAAATATTATTCTTTTAATGTGATTATTTGAATAATATATAATATTAAATCATTTGTTGTCTTCCATTATTATAGGTTTAAAATAAATTTTATTAGAATAATTTGTTGAAGCACTCAAGATTGTTCTACTAAAATTTAATTTTACTATGATAGATCTCAGAATAATTGGTTTGACTTTATCAAAATATATGACTTGTTGAGTTTAACCTAATAGTCATGTTTTTGAGATGTAAGAGATTAGGAGACATATGTGATATATCAAAAAGTTGATAACCTATTTATTCAGTAAATTACAAAAGGTTGTACTATAAATTGTTGTTTTATTTATTGAGATTATTTTAATTTGTTGAGTTAACTCAAGATTAAAAATAATTAAAATAAGATCCTAGCCTACTAAGAATTTTATAAAACAATCAATTTAAGGGAAATTGATTTGAATGAATTAGTGGAAGCAAAATCAAAATATTATGTCATATATCTAATTTTATTTTGATTTTGTATATTGCATAAATACTTACTCTATCTTTACTTTTCTGTTGTAGAAAATGAACACTAACATGAATCTGCGTAATATTCTATTTGACAATAAGCTCACTGGTTCCAATTTAATGGACTGGATCCAAAATCTAAGAATTATTCTTAGACAAGAGAAGTTGTTATATGTTCTTGAAAACCTAACCCCTGTAATCTAAGCTCCATGATGATGCAGCAAATATGATGCGATCGTAAAACATTCTGATGATTCCTCGAAAGTGTCCGTTGTTTGATGTCTGCATCCATGAGTCCCCGATTTGCAAAAACAAATATGAGGATAAGGAATGCTTTATAAATGCTTAATCACTTAAAGGCATTGTATGATAAAAGGCTAGGAATGAAAGATATGATATCTCTCAAGAGCTCTCACGCAAGATGGAAGTGGGATCTTCGGGGCCAAACCTACAAAATAAGATGATCGACTCATTGAAAAATTAGAGAAATTGGATTTATAAGCCAGATCATCGCTTGCTGATTTGATTTAATCCCTACCTCCAAGTTTTCAAACTTTGTGATGAATTTTAATCTGACCTAAGTTGAGACTCACACTAACAAAGCTAAATATGCTTAAGATGCTATAAGACTCAATCAGAAGGAAAAGGACTATGTAGTCAGATGATAGAGCCTTCTAAGGAAAGAAAATTCAAGTCAGTCCTAAAAAGCATCATTACAGCGCTCTCAAAACCAACAGACAAAATCAAGAAAGAAAAGAAACCAAGGGTACTTGCTTCCAATCGTGGAAAGGATGACATCGAAGAGGAATTGCGCGGTTTATCTAGAGCCATGTATAGCTTAATGAAGCTTCTACTTCAGGTATGCTTATGATTGAAATAAATCTTTCTACTTTCTAAATCGACTCTCGGGGCATTAGATAATGGATTCGATCTCATATTTATATAAATATGTAGGGTCTAAAGAAAAGTAGAAAATTGGCTAAAGGGGAAGTGGACTCACGTGTGGGAAATGGAGCACGTAGTTGTTGCATTAGCCGTAGGAAAGGTTAATTTTCTTTACCTGGATTAATTTAGATCTAAAAGATTGTTATTTTGTTCCAAAGATTAACGAAAAATATAATATCTATTTCTTTGTTTGGATTTGCATTTGTTACGATTATTACAAAGAATAAAAGTTGTTCTTTATATCGTGCTGATGTTTTTTATGGTGTTGGTCATTTAACTAACGGTTTATATCTAGAAAATCCTGTTTTCAATATAAACACAAAACAACCAAAAATAGATGATCTTAGAAATTTTATCCGTGGGTATCAGAGACTCGGGTCATAAATGAGAAACAAGATAAACAAATTATATGCAAAATCATTATTCGATCATTTGATTATGAATAATCTGACATGTAATCTTTTTATTAGGTAAGATGACCAAACGCCTTTACTAGAAAGGGTGAAAGATCTACTCTAGTTATTAAGTCCCCATATACTCCATGTATGTGGACCTATGTCGACTAAGCAAGAAATGGTTTTTCATACTCTCACGCTTTTTACCGATGACCATTCAAGATATGGTCATGTATATTTATCAAGTATAAATCGTAGGTCTGAAAAGTTCAAGGAATATAAAAGTGAAGTTGAAACCAACTTGACAAAGTATTAAAGTCCTTCGATCAGATTTGAGGTGGTGAATACTTGAGTCAAGAATTTCAAGATTATCTGAAAGAAAATGGAATTCTTTCACAATGGACTCCACCTTATACGCCACAATTAAATGGAGTATCTAAAAGAAGAAACCGAACTCTATTAGATATCGTTCATTCTATGATGAGCCATGCAAATCTTCCTAAATCATTAGATATGCCCTAACACGTCTCATATCTATTAAACCATGCTCCTTCTAAAGTCAGAGATTCTACTCCTATATGAGATATGGTATAAGAGGAAACCAAATCTTAAACATTTAAAGGTTCGGGATGTCTCATGAAAAGTAGAGTCGGTTGGAATATTCGTTTTGATGAAATAATCAAAATGTTCGTTTCATAAAAACGAAGATGAGCCTTGTGTGATACAAAAAGATCAGCTGAGTATTGTGGTTTTTCTCATTTTATATGGATGATATATTATTAATAGGAAATGACATACCCTCTCTTCAATCAGTTAAAGAGTGGTTATCGAAAAACTTCTCAATGAAAGATTTGGGAGAAGCAGCTTATATTTTGGGAGTTAAGATCTATCGTGATAGATCGAATAAGTTGCTAGGTCTGTCACAATCGATATATATTGATAAAATGCTAAAGAAGTTTAGCATGGATTAATTCAAAGAAAGGTTATTCCTCTCCCATGTCACAATGGGACCACCTTCTAAGGACATGTGACCAAAGATGATAAATGAGGTTACATGCAAATGTGTCCCTATGCTTCAACAGAGGGTCAATTATGTATGCTATGATGTGTACAAGGCTAGATGTCTCCTATGCTCTATGTTACAAGCAAATTTCAGCTAATCCGTGAGTCATCAGAAAGCAAATAAAAATATTCTGTCTGAGGAATCCATGATTTATTTTCGATTTATGGAGGAGTCGAGCTACAAGTACGTGGATTTACTAATGCTAGCTTCAATCCGATAAAGATGATTGCAAGTCTCGGGCCTCAAGACATTCACCTTAAACGGGTGGTGTCGTTGGCCGAAGAGTTCCAAACAGGTCACTACAGCAGATTCTACAACAGAGGGCGAGTATATCGCCAGCCTGTCGCCAGCGAGGTCGTTGATCAAAAGTTTTCATTACCGAACGTTATTGCCTCTTCCATACAGATCCCATTTTGTCGACAGGATAATGGAGCTTACTGCGACAAGCAGCATGAGCCCGTATCTCATTGTCGATCCAAACATATACTACGACGCTATCATCTGATCAGGGAGATTATTGACAGGGATGAAGTAAAGATAGAGAAGGTTCATACAGCGAGAATATACGATCCATCACTAAACTCTTGTCTCGTAAAATATAATAGTCATGTATTTTCATATGGTTTGAAGAATTAACATAATTGATGTACTATATGGATGAAAGCTTATATATTTATTTAACTCATTGTGTTTTGATTTATGCAATAATATGACATTTTTATCATTTTATATAATGTATATTCGATGATAAAGTCCTTAGAATAATATATTTATTATTCTTAAATATTCTTCTAATCGTATATTAACAATAAAAGGGACATTGTTAATGCTGGATAGATTAGCACATATGATGATATGTGAGTAATGTGTTGGAGAACATATTTACTGGAATGAATTCATTTAGATATTTTCATAAGGTTAGCTATATTCATGTCAATGTAATACCCTATATGATAGTAGTATAATTCGATCCTCGACTCTCGAGATCATAAGAGTATCTTTCGTGGTTGGAAATTATGCTTTGACTCAATTAGTTCATACTTAGTTACGCATAAAGAAGTCACGAAAGTCAAGTATAATGAAAAACATGAATTGATGTACTTATGATCAACATAGAATTCCATCACTTTTAAGAGGAGAGCATATCCAAAGTTGCAATCACCATGAAATATCAATCCAACGCTTACAAACAAAATACGTATATTGCAAAGTTTCCAAATTTATTTAAGGAAGATCTTTCTAGTGTAAATAAAATATTAGTACAAATGAGCGACACTTACACTTTACTCGTGTACTAATAAGAGATATGAGATGGTGAAAGGATAATAATTATACGGAATCTAGTTCATGTACAGGTGAAGTCGATCACTTTACTTTTCCTAATATTTGGGTGGTCATGATGTTTGGCTAGAGACCAATTCATCTATAAATAAGGAATTGATTAATTGTTGAATTAATGATAAATTAAAGTTGTTTAATTTATCTAATCTAGGAATTCCTCACGTATTTCAAATTGACTTTGTCTGTATTGAGTTTGTTATTTACAGTATTAAAGCCAATATAAGTCTAAGAATTACAATTTATATTTATTAAGCGCTGATTAGGAACCTAAAAAGGTCACACACAAAAGAATAATTCTTTGGCAAAACAAAAATAATTATTTGATAATTATATTATTTATGATAATTAATTACAATTAATTTATCATAAATATTGTGAAATAAATATTAAAATCATTATGAATTAATTTATATTTATGGAAATTAATTATGAATTAATTATCCATTTATAACTGTCGTCAGTTATATCAATTAATTTCTCATATTTATGATTATTAATTATGAATTAATTCTCTTATTTATGGAAATTAAATGATCCTATTTATGAAGATTATTTATAACTGTAAAATCGATCTATAAATAGATCGTAAAACTTGAAGTTAGAATCATGAGATGAGATTCAAGGAACCAAAGTATATTAAGCTTCTCGGTGTTGTACCATGGTGATCCCAAAAGTTGTTCTGTGTGGATACCTTGGAGGCCAGACGCAGGCGGTTGAAGGACGGCTTCGCGATTCACATAACGAAGTCATATTGCTTCTCAAGAACGAATCGTTCGCTGTTGCTTTCGTTAACGTGATGTATTGATAAATTTCTTATTTTTAATTACATTCACAGAGAGAACGTTGATTCTTTGCCATAAGGCATATGACCCCACTGACCTTAGATCATGGCTCCGCCCCTGATAATAATACTGACATTTTCTTTTTCATTTTTCATTTGTTTCTAGCTCTTGGAATACTACTGAATTTCTTGTCGAAGGGTAGCAAAAAAAATAGAGCCAAAATTTTCATCCATATCCAATGTCAATCAATTTGAATACGCATCCTGAAAGGTGGTCCTTGCAAAAAGACCTTATTGAAAGAGAAAGGGGGTAGCTCCAAGCCTGCATTGAATTCAAAAAAGGAAACATGATCTCCATTCATTGATAAGGTGCTCTAAAAGCATATGTCTCTCCTCGTATATGCACTCACCATATCATCCTTCAGCTCAACATCCGTACATAATGCTATTATATATACATATTTATCCTGTTTCATATTTCAATTCCAAATCTGCACTACTATACCCAATACATGGAAGTTAGGACAGTGAAGGTGAGTTAATTAATTAACTTTTGACTGTTACAATTAAAGAATATAAACTTCAAGGTTGGGCTAATCATTTGCACTGATAAAGATAAAAAATGCAAACACATTGTTCATTTACGGTCTCATATAAAATAATTGTGGTTCTGTGCATATAGCACATGCGCATCGCTTCTGATGAACTCAGAATACTACCTTACATTAATCCTAGCTACTATCATAATGAACTTATACGAAGATACCCCATAGCTTTATTAAGATAGTACCTATATACTATCATACCTAAAACACCTTAATTATTTTCTATGACATTGAGATTATAATGAACCATGTATTTTGCATTTTTTATACCTTCTTTGCAATTATTATCAAATTAATGGGCTAAAACACAAGCCTCAACAAATGATATTTAGAATTCAGTGCAATTTAGTTATTTTAAGAAAATTTCACATTATAATTTGTTTCCACTTCCCGCCTATAAATACCAAAAAGTGGTGCCAAATCAGCCATTCAAATCGCCCACCCTCTTTCTTGTATATGAAGGAAGTACATAGATTCTTTAGATTTCACACATAAATGGATCATATTCAGGTGAACCCAGCAGTGTTTCCTGCCATCACCTGTAAACTTTCTACTCCAGCCTCTCGATGAAAGCCATGAGTCGTACAACTCATTTCATTGTAGTACGGCCGGCTTTCTTCAACTGTCCAGGGACTCCACCCAAAAAGTTGGAGACAATACATTACGAAGAAGAAACTGCAGAAGGAGATGATGAACCGTCCCCTGTTACATTGGCAGGGATTTTATTCAATCCCAGTAGTCAGAGTAGCGAATAAGCATTCTTCCTATTATAAATCGAATGCCATTGTGCTAGAGGTTGCACCCTTGAAGATAAATAAAATCATTTAATGAAACGCTCTGCCAATGTGAAGTCATTTAGGTTGATTTTACACTGGTCTTTAATTTTCTTCTTTCCTTTTATATTCTAACCTTGTTCGCTGCAGTCTGTAATCATGATGATAGTGATTTATTTAGAAGCCAAAAATTTGGTACTTAAGTGTTGCTTAATCCTGATGGATCATCATATCATATCTTTTATAAACTAACCAAATATAAGATATGACTTATCTGGGTTATCTTGTTAATCAAATATTTCTAATGCATTTATAATATTATTACTTGAATATTAAGATAATAATGTTATGTATATCGATAGAAAATAAAATCAAGTATATATATATTTTTTTGAGCTCACAAATTGTCAAGTATATATTCATGACATTAAGTTATATACATTAAATATTACTAGACAATAATATTCTGTAAGGTATAAATTTTAAGAGGCAAGATACAGTTTTTTTTTTTTGTCATTATTGACTCATCTATTCTTCATCTCTTTATCATATTTTTATTTCTAACAAAGTGGTTATTCCATTAGATACGTTTTCATCAATATTTTCGTGATTTCGTCATTTCGCCTGTCAGAAGCAGGTCAGAGTCGCCCTGGTAGACGCTTTGTTTTTCATCCTTTTCTTTGCTTGCGGTTTATTCATGTTAAAAACATTCAAATAAGAATTTATCCTATTGTGGTGGCAACAAACTAACACCCAATAGTTATCAATATGGCATGTAATTGAAGTCCATATAAGATTTTTAGTCACAATAAGAATGCTAATCGCCAGAAGTTCAACTACACTGCAGAGCCTGAGCCGTATTTATTACTGTTTCTATCATCTTTGCTTAGCGAATTTGATTAAGTGTTTCATCGATACATTAGTTTGAATAATAAAATTAATTTCTCTCTTCAAAAAATTATATGATTAATATTAATAGAGAAAATACTACATACCATTAAAGTGGCCTAAGGCAGACTTATATTATATCCATGTGAATTATGTCCCATATCTCTATGAATATGAAAGAGTTTTTCCATTATTTCACACCTAATAATATGGAACCTGTGTTTATGTGGAGTCAAAACAAAAAAGATTTTAGGAAACAAGATTCACATTAATGATGAACTTAATCCCCATAAATTCACTTATGGCAAAACAAGTTCTTATAAGATTTCTAGTAGAATACATCAGACACCTGAAATGGGTCACCAGGAATGTTACTAATGAACATGTGAGAATAATAAGACCCCTTGTCTCCTTTGTTCCTTGTATTAGTGAAAGACAAAAAAAAATGAGGTGAATCCACAAGATCGATCCCCCATCTAATATCATTATCTCCCTGGACATTTCCCCATTGTAATTTTTCATTTTTTTATTCTATCTTCTATTGTCTTTGCAAACACCTGAGATAATTTATCTTTAATTGAGATTCAATGTAAGAAAAAAAAATTGTATATATTATTAATTGGCAATTTGAATAATTCCATTTAAACAATTAATCCATTTTACTATATAGCCAATGTTTAAATTTTCAAATGAAGTCGTATATATGATGATTGAAAGTTGGAATTTGTTATATAAATAAATCATTTTGACTCTCAATGCACAAAATTTTCTTTTATTATTATCAAATGGTAAAATTATCTAGGGGTTTAGATTGCATTGGATTGATTTCTGTATTTTTGCAGGTAAAGGATTATTATATGGTAAAAACATGGTAATAAAGAGATATTTCTTCTTTCAAAAAAGAGATATTTCTTGTGAAGATATATTTTTGTTTGTCAAGTCTCTTTCATGCCCTTAGGCCAAAGTTGGGGCAAGTTCTTAAAATTTCACATGCAAGCATGCATGGGGATTAATGGAGCAATACTCATACATCTTAGACGTACCCTTGTTGGACATCGTACAGTACTATTGTTCTTCCCGAAAGCAATATTGCAACAAAAAAAGATGTACTGATCGATCTTATTAAGATATATTTGAATGTGGAATTGGCAATTTTTGCTTTTTGCAATTTTTGACCAATTTCTGATAGAAGAAATTTAATGAGATGGAAGGGATGGTTTTCTCAGTTGTAGACAAAAGTTGATGCTATTTTCTTGCCTTCCAATTTGTCCATAGGGTATGAGGGACTGCCACCTCATTTCATTTTAGTCCACATTTCATTCATTCCATGATCATATCATATCTTATTACTAACCAAATATAGGGATATGGTTCCCCTATCTTATTTCATGCTATATCACGTTAATCAAATATCACCATGCATTATAGAATAAAGTCTGGGGACATTATTTAGTTTGGGGGATATATATGATGATTATGAGATTATAATCTTGATCATGTTTTGATTTATTATATTTTTGATTAGACTTAGTATATATATCATTTAGATTTACTTGTTCATCATTATTACTGACGAGAGACTTAGACATTAGTATATTGCATTTATCATTAACATTACAAAATTTTATCAAGTATATATTTGTGATATTACTATACTAAATATTATTAGATAATAGTATTCTCAAATATTTGAAATTTTAAAATATAATTAATATATTGAAAGAGAAAAGTAAATACTACCATTACAGAAAAACAATCCGTATGGTAGCATGAGATCACTCACTCATACTAGACACGACCATGTCCCCATCTCATGAATACCAAGGGAGTTTTTCCATTTTCCCCATTATTTCTCACTAATAATAGTAGAATTGTTATGTAGAGTCAAACAAAAGGATTTTGAACCAAGACCATTGATGAATCCAATCACATAAATTCACTTATATAATCTAAATAAATTTATAAGATTAAAGTAGAATAAGAAGCAAACAATTTTAAAAGTATCAAGGAAATGTTACTAATGAACATAGGAATAAAGCATCTCTTGTCTCATTTGATCTCGATGGTTAGTGAAAGACATAAAATAGAGAATCAAGACAAACCACACAATCTACTATCATATATACCTCTGTTCTCATTTAATCAATCCTTATTGTCTCATAATTGTCTCTAGAAGTAATTGAGAGATGATGCAAAATAAGGTTTGAAATGTTGGAAATATAAAGGATATTTCAATGATATTTTGGTGTCATTCCCATTACCCATAGCAGAGCTCTCCATTGATAATCAGTTGAAGGATATATCAAGAGATTTTATTTTATTGGAGATATATCGAAATTTTATCCGATATTTTGACCTATTTTTTCGGTAATCAACTAAAATATTTTGAATCCATGGCTTGGGGGTTTCTAACCCAGCCCCAAAAACATGGAAGACTAAGAAGAGCTCTACTAGGCTGCTTATTGATTTTAATTGTAATGTGTACAAAAATTACTAAGGTTCTTTATAGTTTTTGGAAAATTTTGTTTAACCATGTAATAATTAAATATCAATATATAAATGTATAATGATGGGGTTTGAAATAATAGGCGTGTAGGCCCAAGATGCCTGTAAATGATAAAAACGTGGGCCCAAGAGATTAGCAATAGTCTTTACTACATCCCTCAATGCAAAGCCTAAACTGCGTGGCCCAATCATTCTTTGGGTGCATCGTCGCCAAAGAATCCAGATAGTGAAAACACCCCACCTCCACTTCTCCACGTGAAAAGCAGTGATATTTTCCTGGGGTTCACAGCCTTACATCACTATCCCTACTGTTAATCTACTTACAATAAGGAAAAAAATCTCCTACCTAGTGGGGAGAGAAATATTTGTATCATCCTCCAACAAGAAAGATACTCATTCAACATCATCAACCAGAAAAGTCACATGATCATCCATTATAAATACCAAAGCCACACCCATTGGGTGAAAGGCAGGTACGCCTGCACTCTATGCACAAAAGCCTCATTCCCAAGTAGTTGATCTTCTCCCACCGTAAAGGGATCGACTTAGGCATCTATAGGCAACTGGGGAGAGCCCCCACGATCCTTTTGCTTGTTTCCTAGAGAAACTAACGCGCCTAGAGACTACCGCCCAAGAATTCCAAAGACGCCAAGCCCGCTCCGATTAAAAGTATCACGATCGCCGTGGGAACGTACGCCTTCCTTACAACAAGTCGAATTCCTCAATGGACCGATGAACAACTCTGAACACACAAGCAAAGCAGAGCAACGCCATAATCCTCCAAGGATACAAGACCGCCTGTGCGACGGACGTACCGACTCCGTGAGGGCACACATTGAGAGATCAGGCACAACACGACGAGGTAGAGGATCTCCTGGCCACCAACCAACACGTCGAAAGAGCTGAACACCACCAGCAACGCGACGCCCCCAGAAACACGACATGTGCCCGAAAGACCAAACCCTATGAGAAGCAACACCAATTCCTTGAGAAGGCAGGATAGAGAAGAGAAACTAGCCATACTAGGGAGCATGGATCCTTACCACCCCGAGGATCGTAACGAGGAGCAGGGGCTCCGAGAGAGCCAGAGAAAATGGGGAGAAATGTCCCCCGATAAGACGAAGGAACGGCCTAGGGATCACCCAAACTCGAGTCAGCACAATGCAGATTCACCTTAGCACTACACCCCTCCGACAAAATTTCGCATCGCAGTCCTCGCGGGCCGGGCAACATAAGAGGCCTCGAGGTGGCCATCCTAGATGGTGCTCACTCTAGAAGAGTAGGAAACCAAACCGTGAGTTCCCCACAAGGGTCATGGACACGGTAACAGATGACCGTGATCCACTAAAAGGAGATTGAATACTTAACCGACGCGGCACTTAGCCGCAGTGGTCTCTGGCGGGCGAGCGAGCGTCCGGGCTCAACCAAGAAGGCCCATCACAAGCAGCGATCGTGATCAGGAAACCTTTGTAAGTACAACCCCAGATCCAAGCTTCCTCTACTGGATACTACCATAACCTTCTCACTCGACATGGAAGGTCGCTACCATCCCCACATGACTAACACCGCTTTCAGATAAAAACCATAGTAGCCAATGCCAAACGGTCCACAAATCTCGCTATCGACAACGAGGCTCATGACATCATCTTCGATCGGCCAAAACGGGCATTGAAGTGAGAAGCTAAAGCGGCCACATCGCCACGCGGCAGAGAAAGAGTACTACCCATAGGTCGGCACAGGTGCTTACTTGGGAGACCCCCCATGCCGCCACAAACCATGATGCGCACGAGATTCTCATAGTGAGACCTACTCCGCCACAACATGGGCATTACTGGGGTGTGGCCCTCCTCAATGCCATAAGGACCGGCTCCCTCCGCCTTATCACGGTTAACAATTTCCAACCCAGTGTGGGAGGTGGAACTGAGGAACCAACCAACACAGATAAGGCCAAGGAATGTTACTCACAATGAAGCAAACACGGTTCACAACATCTACATGGATCTAGCTCGACACGCGAGACAAAGGTAACTACACCAATCGCACTCGAAGAATACCAGAGCTCCGTGATACTGGTGATCACTGTAATCAATTTCGCTCACATAAGGTCCAAGTTAGTAAGACATCGGTTTTCATCCGCTTAGAGCGTAACATGGAGGTATTCGCTCAACAAAGAAGACATGGGTGGGGTCAATCTCTACGCTGCTGGATCACCCACAAAAGAACGCGTTGATCCTCCTTGCTTCTGGCCACAAAAGAGAAGGAGTTTTTCCCAGTTATCGGCTGCCATTAACAAAGGAGGTCGCAAGCTCCTCCACTAAAAGGCAATCAAAGAAGTAGCAACCCACTGGTCGCTAACGCTAGTCCCTCACCAAAAGCAAACTGCAAGGCTGCTTTGTATTGATTTACAAACATCACACAATGGGTTTTTTCCAAAAGGATAGCTTCCCCCTGCCTTGGATTGATCTCATAATAGACGCCACGGCCGGTCATGAACTCCTCAGCCTACGGATTCGCCTTCTCTGCTGGCAATCTGATCAATATGGGACTCCCAACATCATGAGAAGACCTCATTTCTGCCACCGGTCGGAACCGGTATCAAACAGGTCACTTTCGGCTAAAGAATGAGCCACTACCAAAGGCTTGCAGAACAGATGTTCCAGAACAAATTGTGGCAGGTATTTATGGAGGTATATAAGTATGTGACGACATGCCGGTAAATTCGATAAAAGTCGAGTCTGCTGATAACCCATTTTACCAGGCATTCCGATTCAAAAGCTACAACATGAAGTTAAACCCACTAAATGCGCTGAGTCTTCACGGAAGTTCTTAAGTTTTATAGCTACAACAATCGAGAATTAGAAAGGCAAACCCAGATAAGATAAAGGCCATGCTCGATATGTTGCCTCCGTCAAACATTACTAAAAGACAGGTAGAGCACTTTAACTGCTTCTGTGGAGAATAGCCTGCTGAGCCCTTCTCGTATAGGCCGACAAAATGTCACCCTTCTTTAGGGTTCAAAAAGGTTCTCCGTTGACGACACCGCAGAGGCTCATCACTGGCCAAACCCACTCCGAGCTCTCCCCATTCTCGGTGGGGCAAGCTCCTTTCTTGAGGAGAACCTCACTTCTACCCGGTCGCTTCAAACTTTGCAACTACAGGCTGGGCTCCTGTAAGAGAACGGATGGGTGCAAAGAACCAGCCTACTACTATTGCAACCGAGCCCGAGGAGCAGAAAGGTGAGAGGGAGAGGTACCCAAAGATGGAAAAGTTGATCCTAGTGTTGGTAACCACTGCCTAGAAACTCCGACCTTACCTGCCTCCTTCCTCTCTTCATACCGTCGGTCCCAACCGAATATCCGATGAAGCAAATATCGCATAACTGGGAAACCTCTCGAAGCGATGATAAAGCGGGCCATAGAGCCGAAAGTGAATTGGACATCGCCAAAACCAGACGTGAGAGGTAAAGGGCGTATTCGCGTACCGCCATCATGGAATTCACCCGAAGACAACATGAGGCTACTCCAACTCGGCACCCACCTCCCCATCCAAAAGAATATCCGCCGACGGCTCGTTAACGCCCAAGCGAAGCGGTGCATGATCCCCACCTTCCAACCGATAGATAAGTATGAATACGCCGTGATCTCATTTCCAAGCTCAATAATGAGGCCGGTATCATGAGGTCAGTTGATGAAATTCTGATTCAACCCCGCCCACTTTTCAAGCAGACGTAACAATGGAGGTGAGCAGCGACTCCCAACCGGTGGTAAAGCAGATAGAAGACTCCTACGAGACACGAGGGAGAAGATGACCCTATATCTCAAAAGGTACGAGTCGCTAAGAAGTTCACACCAGTTCAAGTCAAGCACGCACCAAGAGCGAGAATTTCAGTCGGCGCCCGCAAACCCATGCCACTGCAAGGCAAAGAAGGTCTCGACGTACTCAATACCCGCCGAAAGCACCCTTCCAACCCCAAGAAGATTGATCTAATTTCGAGAAGTCTCCCAGCGATGGTACCGAACCGAGTCGGATAAGACCCCATCCGATTACCCGGTGGATGCAGAGCAAGCTGACCAAAGGGAGGCGTCCAAACCAAAGCTTTAGGTCAAGAAGGCTGCACTATTCATCGAGGGACTTTTATAAATCCAGAAGGCTTCTCACTTTCTTTTCCATTCCCGTAGGGGAAGGAAGAAGCCAACCACATACTCAAGTAGGAAGTGCATACGAGGCGCCATATGGCAACCATACCCACTCTACTGGCTGGAAAACATCAGACGGGCACACGCCCACAATGCCTCAAAAGACGCTGACACAGAATCGTGTTAGAATGCAGTTTTGTCGTGAGCAGTTAGATCTCTCATCTCCCATCTCGAGTCACGACGTCAACACAAGCCCTCGCCTTCAACAGGTCGATATACAAAGACTCTACCCATCGAAAGGCCACGCAAATTTATCATTGTAGGCCATGGACTATTTAATACCAAACGTCGAGGGGCTTCCAACCCTTAGCAACAATCACGTAACGTAGGTACGCGCAACTTCGCCGCGCCAGCACATGTAGGCCGGATCGAGGTCCCTGCAGGTTCGATAAGATGAATGGGAAGTAATTCGATAACCCTTGCCTGGGATTTCGCGAAGTTTTAGAATCAAGAACTACTACTCATCCCCAACTCATCCGCAGTCCAATGGGCAAGCAAAGGTCACTATAAGGACTCTAAAGGTAGCACTGAAAACCAAACTAGAAGATCTAAAAGGAAAATGGGTAGAGTACCTCCCCGAGGTATTATGGGCATACAGAACTACACGCAAGTCAGCGACTCAGAAACCCCGGCTTCTAAATTTCGCACCGGCGCAGATCGCTTCCAGGTCGGATTAAAATCTCCAAGGATTGAACTAGCAAAATCGAGCATACGAGGAGGTCCTTCGCCTGTAAACCCTCGGGATCTCTAGAAGAAAAACACATGAGCAAGTCCTAAAGCTGCAGATGGAGGACCATCATAGGAAGACAAAAGGATATGACCAAAGCGGGCCAAGCCGCACCTAGTTCTAAAAAAAAATCTCTCGCGCAAGGGAAGGACCCCGCACACATAGGAAGTTGGGACCTAATTGGGAAGGGCCCCTACATCGTATCTCTATAATCCGATCATTCGGCAACTACGAATCTAAACATAAGAAGGAAAACTGGCTCCATTCATGGAATTCTCGAACACCTCAAACTGGGTTTCTACCAAGAAGACTCTAATGTAGAAGGTCCGCACAAAGAAATCCCACAATCTTGATTTAATAACACCCTATTGCCATTTTTTTTGTTATGGTGGACCAAACAATAAGTTATAGAAGAAGTTGCACCACAAGATAGATTGTTCTTTATCTCAGTGAGCTACAATTGAATACAAAATTTCATTACATAATAGCTGGTTACAACCACCTAGAGAATTACAAAAATCTCCCTCGTGTATCCTCTCAAAAATTACGCTAAGAGAAATCGCTCTAATGACGGCGCCTACACCTGTCACAAACCACAAGAAAGGGAAAGAGAAAGAGAAGAAGAGAGAAAGGTAAAATATAAGGGAGATAGTGAGAGAAGAATAGAAGGAAAAAGAGAAAGAAAAGAAGAGAGGGTGCCAAAAGAAGAGGGGAGAGGGACATAGAGGAAGAGAAGGAAAAGGAGAAAGAGAAATAAGAGAAGAAAGAAGAAGAAAAACTGAGAAAGCTGCACTAAAAGTTTTTCAAATACAATCGCCTCCCTCCTGCAGATGCCTCCCTGGGGCCACGCCCATCATCAGCACAACAGTGACAACACACTCCCACGTGAGGAACTAGGGAAAACACAACCTTGGCGTAGGACTATTACTCCGATTACACCAAACGCCGACTACCATCACCGTGATGTAATCTTATGCAAGGATGACTAAGGCCCCGAATGCCATCATGCGCTAACTCACTCATGCCAAAGAAAAGACGAGGTTGGTGCTAATAGCAATCATCATCGAGGGGTCGCTATTTATAAGGAGCCAAGGTGTCAGTCGCTAATCCGCTGCAATTTTCCATAGATCCGTAGATTAACCACACGCGCTTCCAAGGGAAGGGAAGGGCAGGTCTGAAGCTCAGAGCCTAGTAGCTCAGGCCAGGTAGAGGGTCTTAATGGGCCGTGATTAGTGGTAGCTCGTCTGCAGAGGCTCCAGTTTACCCGTATCACCCAAGAGCTCGGGCCCGTGCAAGAGGGTCTTAGGCGACCCCGCAGAGCCCAATAGCCTCGCCTGTAGAGCCTCAATACGCCCTCAAAGAGGGTCCAATGCCCAAGGACAAGGCAGCCCGCCTCAGGTAGGAGGGTCTGGCGCCCATCTTGTTCACTAGCTCACCCCACGAGCTAACACAATAGCCTCGGCGGCAGGCAGAGGCGCCCACCAAGCCCAAGAGCTGCAGAAGGGGTCTTAGCCCCGAGCCTAATATCTCACCAGAGAGCTTTCAACACAGATTCTGGGCCACTCGTGCCAGCCTAGTAGCTCGGCCTCGCTGGTAGGGTCTTGGCGCCCCCAGCCTAATACTACCACGAGCTAATGAGTGGTCTGGGGCGCCCACACTCAGCAGCTCATTCATGCAGAGGGTCTGAAGGCCTGAGCCCAATAGCCTCCCAAACACCTCCCAAAGCCACCCACCGCCCGTAGAGGTGGTCTGCAATGCCCCGTACAGCCCAAAGTGCCGCCCCTGTGGCAGCAGCTGGCCCTGGGAGCTTCTAGGGAGCCCAACAGCTCACCCCTCAGAGCCACACCAAGCATATAGAAACAGCCTGTCGCCACAGAGCTCGGCTTAGCAAGAGGGCACTCTAGTCTCTGTTCATCAACACAACCGTGAGAGCCACGGCCCAGAGGTCTTGGGCCGCCCAGGAGCGCCCGGGCAAGGCAGTCAATCTCGCGGCCAGAGGTCTGAAGGCCCCGGGAGCCCAATAGCCTCCACCCCAGAGAGCCACCGTGCCGGAGGGTCTTAGGCGCCCCAGGAGGGGCAGAGCCTCGCCCGTGAGGGTCTTAGTGCCGAGCCAGCAGGCTCAACCTCACAGGAAGCACAGCCAGAGGTCTGGCGTCAGAGAGCCTGGCAGCTCGGTCGCTGCCAGGGGTCTTAGCGCCCACAAAAGCCCGCAGAGCTGGGGAGTGCGGAACATAACTACTTTAGAAGACCTCGTGGGCCTTCGAGAACCAAGCAGCTCAACCGACTAAACAGAAAAGGAGCGAAGAAATTAATCAATGAATCTCGTATCAACAAATAGTCAAGACCGGGCACACAAAACCCAGTTTCG
Organism: Tetrastigma voinierianum; assembly: GCA_016808115.1. Lineage (NCBI taxonomy): Eukaryota > Viridiplantae > Streptophyta > Magnoliopsida > Vitales > Vitaceae > Tetrastigma > Tetrastigma voinierianum. The sequence goes on along the minus strand of JAEQBH010005164.1, from coordinate 37,181 downwards.
CGCCAGATACACCAAAAAAAGAGCTCAACACCGACGCTAACTCCGATCATGGCAAAGAGCGCTCAGCATGAGAGCGCCCCAAGAAGCAGCGGCTGGTAAGACTCAACCCCGAAGGAACCTCAGAGAAGGCCAAGCAAGGGAGCACGATCAAGGGCCCCAAAAACACCTGACGCCAACATCACCCTCACCGTGGCGCGCATCCTTCAACCTCCCCATCGAAAAGGTGGATGTTAAACTTCAAACTGGGAAAGCTCAGTCCGCCGACAATGAAAGCCACCCGAAGCCCATTGGGTACAGGCCTCGTCTTTAAGCTTCGCTATCACTTCGCCCTCCCGTCGCCCAGCCTCCTCCTCACCTCAGTGTCCACAAGCTCCCGCCAAGATCCCTCCCCTCAGCATCTACGCAGTTACCCACCTCCAGCCTCTTCTTGGCAAGCCCGCCCAGGTCGCCATCTCTCGCCCACGTGTCACCCTCTTCGATGGCCCTAACTCCTCTCTCTGCCAGCCGCTGGCATCATTCGACGCACTTCGCGCCCTCCGGCCTCTTTATCCCCGGCCCGCGCCCTACTACCGGGCGCAGCCAGGTCGACCTCAGGCCACAAGCCCCCAATCGCCCCTTATTCGAAGTCACACCAGCCCCTGGGGCCTGGGTGCCAAACCCTCCCCAAATTTAAGATTCTCACCAAGGAGCCCTCTGCAGGTTGGCCCTTCGCAGCCTTTCGCGCACAGTAGCCACCTCCGCCAAAAAAAAAAAAAAAAAAAAAGCAAAAAGTCAGCTAATCCGAATCAAAACACAAAAAAGATCACGAAAGTACTCTGATCGACGTAGGCCTCCTCAGCGTAAGAGCTGCAGAGCCCCGACGGTGTAAGGCACCAACCCCTCGAGGTCTGAGTCGCAGATGGAGTGTGGAAATCCCTGCAACAGCTCCTCGCAGATGAGAAAGCGACGTCCCTGATCCCCAGTACCTCAAAGCCATAACGATTCCCCGTCACCGGTCACCATAGAGGGGGAGCCCCCGACGTGGGACCTGCACACCAAACAGGAGAACCCCTCCAAGGGGGGGCTCGCCCGCCTCCGCGAGGAAGCCCAGTTCCGGGCGCGGATCGACAGGGAGAGGGCCCCCCCACCCGGTCTTACCCCGAGCAGTGGGGCAAATCGGGCATAGAGCCCAGAGAGGTCATTTCACACACTCCTCTCTTCTTCTTTCTCTCACACATCTCCAGGCGGACCCGGCCTCCCCGTGAAGCCTCAGCAGGCTCAAACACGTAAGCGGATAAGATCTGTGTGGCCGGAGTCACATCTGGCAGGGGCAGGATCCAGAAATGAAGCCCGCAAAGTTCGCACTGGTGACGATCCGTAGTGGAATATCCGACCCGACAGTTTCCTGGATAGCACGCGGGGCACTTCTCACCTCGCTTTTCCGTCACCTCCTCGCCCCAGATCGAGATCTGCCGAGCACCCGAAGCCATGCAACCAAAGGCAGCAATGTCTAAATTATCCCGTGACCTTTGAAACCAAAACAACCCCAAAAATTCCGGCAGAGAGCTCAATGCAGTTCTCGGGTAGTCCAGACGGTGTAAGAATGCCAAGTGTGTCCTCGATCAAAGGGATCAGACCCCCAATGACGGGGTCGCCAACAAAATAACGCTCCTTCCGTAACTCGCGCGAAGGTGGAAGGTCCCGAAATGATCAACTCTGGCACTGTAGCGCCTGAGATATAAAGAAAAGTCTTCTACGATCTCTCCTTGGCGAATCAAAGGTTCAAAAGGTACAATATTGGGGAACACTCCAGGTCCCTTGTCCCCAAAACCAATTAACAGCCCTTGCACCACCCTCCTGTATCAGGAGCTAAGAGGGGCGCATACTGAAATGCCGTTAACCTCAAAAGGATGCAAGGGGGAAGCGGAGGTCGCTCAAATTCACCCTCAAAAGCACACCATCTTAGCACTTGAACAACTAGGTGGTCACACGTCACCAAACCCCGATTCCCGCAAACGGCCCATACCGGCCATAAAGATCTCACCGCAGCAAGGGTTCGACTCAATCGGGGCCTGACACTTCATGCTCAGATGGCGCCCCTCAAATTTTTTTCAGCCGCTAGGATACCGACTCTGCTATCTTGCCCTCGCCTTATCCAAGAAAGCAGGCTCACTCTCGATTAACCACCACGCCAAATCAGCCGCCCCGTCAACCGACCCGACCAGACGCCTGGGAGGATTACTCCCATGCAAAAAAAAAAAAAAAAAAAAAAAAAAAAAAACAGCAACATCAGACCCATGCGGAGGTAATGCCAGTGGTTGCAAGGAAGAGGGAAATCAAAGGAAATGCAGAACCCAACCCGAGCCTCGCCCACCCGCAAGACTCCTCAAAAAACCAAAAGACACAAAGGAGAAGGCGAAAAAGACGCATTGCCGAACAAGACACCAGGCATACACTTCACCCCCTTAAAGAGGTTAATATCGTGATCACCAAAAGCACCAAACACTAGTCGCACAAGATTAAAGAAAAGTGAAGCACAAACTTGCAGAGGCAAAAAAGCTTTAAGAACAAGGGAACAAAGTGCAACCGGTCAGGGAACGTTTTTAAGGAAGCTAAGAGCCATAACCGAAATAAACGCGAAAATAGAGAAGCCATCATATCACAAGACATGGGACGGCGACAAAGCCTTAATCAAACCCTTCCTGGCAGTCACCGCGGTAATCACGCCCCCGATCCAAGAGTTTATACAACCCTTGCCTATGCCCGCTTTAGTCAAAGGCTGTGGGGCAACTTTAATGGGTTTAGCCAATAGCGCAGACACCCAAGATGCCGGCTCAAATGTTAGATAAAACTGCCCAAGATTAGCAATAGGCCCTTAATGATCCTCACGTAGCCTTCCAAACAAGGGCCCAACTCACTTTAGTGCACCGTGAGCCCTCAAAGAATCTCAGATGGGAGGAAAACACCCACCCCACCCGCCGTAGGAAAGTGCAATGATATTTCCCAATTATTGTCCATCAATTATCCCTTATTAATCGATTTATAATAAGGAAAGAAAATCTCCTACTTAGTGGGAGAAATATCGTATCATTCTCCAACAAGGAAAGATACTATTCAGTGTCATCATCCAACTAGGAAAGTTGTCATGATCATCCATTATAAATACCAGGCCACCCCATCGATGAAAGGTATACAAACTTATGCACAAAGCTTCATTCCCTAAGCAATTTATCTTCTCTCCCACCGTAGTGACGACTTGTGCACTGAGAGGCAATCCAGCGAGCCTCCACGATCCTTTTTGTTTCTTATTTCTACAGAGAAGCCTAACGTCTGCAGACAATGGGCCCAAAGACTTCAAAGACGCTTCGCTTAGTTCTGCTAAAAACATCATCATATAAAAATAATAATTTATTTTTACTGCTATTTTTAATTATCACTTAACTTTATTTTTCATATTTATCCTTTCGCTTTTCAAAAATAAATTGTAATATTTTTAAATTAAACTACACTTAATAATATAAAAATACTTAAATGATTAATTTAATTAATATCGAGGAGCTGGGGTCGTTGAGGGAAGACAAGGGCCTCATGGAGTACTTTATCAAATATTCTTGCGTCACACTTCTCAAATCTCATAAATTAATCCTAACAAATTATTTTTGTATAAATCATAAAAAAATTTATTTCTTATATTAAATTGATTAAATATGTTTTAACAAAAATAATTGAAGTTTATTACATTATAACTAAAAGTGTTTAGCTGTTAAAAAATGAAAATAATTTCATTTGTTAATAAATAAATATAAATATAGTTAAGAAATCTCATAATATTTTTCAAAAAAATTAATTGATATTATTATTCTATCAAACAATTTTAATATGTATATTCTTTTTATTTTTTTAATATTTTTGTTCAAAAGATTAAATATTTAAATAATTTCATCATCGATATTTTTTGTGAAAATATTCATCGATATATCTCCGATTTATCTACGACGTATCCAATAAATTCAAAGTATCGATATATCAATCAAATCGATATTTTTATCCTCTATTGTAGAAGATATGACTCATATTGAGAGAAATAATATGGGTCATGGAGAAAAATAGACACTGTCGAAGTGAAGCTGTGTAGCGAATTGAGCAAAAATATTTCAATCTTTATCCTGCCAAACCATGAGATGATATGCATCCTTTTGTCTTTCTCCAATTTTTCATTGCTACATGGAAAATGTCAAAGTGAAATGAAGGGACCAAGGAAACGTAGCGCACAAGCAGAACACAACGAGAAGATTTGCATAGTAGGGTATCATCCTAACTGCGTGTTGGGCAGCATCCTTCTTTCTTTCTCCAATTTTTCATTAGGATTTGCTATAGGGAAAACAAGAGAATTTATAGTTGACTAGGGATTACTGAAAATATTTTTTTTTTCACACTGCTATAGTTCTATTTTATAGAAACTTGAATAATATTAATATATAAATGATATAAATAATTATAAAAATTCTAACGATGTGACATCATTGATGGATTAACTTATTTATATTAGACATAAAGGAATGTTTAAATTAACCTATGTACAAAAATTGTAAATAGTATTATTAAATGACGATTAATTAATACTATGTTCATGAAGTATTATTAAATGCCAATGTTTAAATTTTCAAATGAAGTTATAGAAGAGTAAGTTAAATTGTAAAAACAAATAATTTTTGGACTTCAATGTAACAATTTTCTGCATTATCAATTGTCACAACTCAATGTAGGGGTTTAGATTGTATTGGATATTTTATAACTTCCAAGCTCTGTTGCTAGCTCAGTAAAAAGCATGTAGGTAATAAAATAGATATGGGTAAAGATGCAAGAACCCTCCTCTCAGTTTTTCTAAATTATCCCAATTATTTACACTTCAAACTTTTTTTTTTTTTTTTGGTCCTAATAGGCACTGGCATCTCTAGTTCACTGTATCTCAAATTAACTATTGTTGTAAATTTGGCTGAACTTGAAGGGCTTCTAATTTGGGGAAATAAAAAGCCAACTGATGCAAAAACCTCTTCAAGCCAAAGACAACCTTAGGTTTTGTTTTGATTCTTCCATCATCTCCGGATTTTTTTCGACCTTACTTTCATTTCTTTCTGATTTTGCTTTGACCTTCCTGTCTAGTAATCTTCACACCATTCCCCTCTATGTAAACCTCCGCCAGCAACGACGATGATCCCCTCAAATTCCTGCATGATCTCAACCACTTACCCTAAACTAATGTTCCACCGGCTTCACCGATAGAGCTCTTTTGCTCCCTCTCTGTCTTCCCACATCGTAGTCGGAATCGTCTCTTTCGACATCACCCCCAATTCCTTCACCGCCTTAGAATTTCCCCTCGCACCTGGAGTCGATGCAGAAGGTGGGATTATAGTTTCAGAATTCGATTTCTTGTTAAAAACAACGATCAAAATTATTAAAATCCTTTTGGCTTTTCTTTTTCTTTTGTTTGTGTGACTGTAACCGTCTTAAGGGTATTAGGGATATAATCTTATTGAGAATCAGATTCTAAATCTGATTTAATTTAAATCTTTGTAACAATTATAAATATGTAATATTTAGATTTAGATTGAGATTCCAGGTACAAATATGCTCTTATTCTATATTTAGTTACTATATTCATTCTTTTCATTTCTTCATTCAATTTGTACTATTTATATCTTAAGTTATTATTCAATGAAAATATCAATCAATTCATTCATTTATGTCAATCTCTACATGGTATCAAAGCTTAATGATCCAAACCTCCTCCCTCTCTCTTTCTTCTCTTTGTCAAGCGACTCCCGTCACCTCTTCTCACATCCACCATTCCTCACACCTTGCCTCCTACCTCTCTTCCCGTTTCGCTCTTACATCATGGCTCTCCAAGAACAATAGCAAATCATTGTTTCTTTTGATCTTGCTTCTCACCTCTCACCCTCATCACCATAATCAATGAAACATTGTCAAACTCATACACATCAACAAACTAGCCTATTCTTAGTCAAACCGAAGCCAATATCCTTAATTCCGCTATGACCTATGCTAAATTTATCGATGGTTTCACCTCCTGTCCATCGTCACGACCGCTCTCTCACCCCATTGATGGCTCCTCCTCTCTTCTCTTTGGTTGCCGACTCTCCTCACCCTCCTTTCCTCTACACACCCACCATTCCTCACACCTAGTCTCAGCCTCTTTCTTCCCCCTGCTCTACCTACATCACGTGCTCTCAAGAGAACACACAAATCATTGCTCCTTCGATCTTGCTTCCTTCACCTCCCACCCTCATCAACATATCCCATCAAAACATTGTCAAACTCACATCAACAAACTACCTATCCCCTCGGGAAGCTTTAAATTGGAGCTATCCCCATCTGGCCACGACCCATGTGTGTGTAACAATCAGACATCGATGACTCTCACCCTCGTCTCATCACCACCACAAGCTTCCCGCAGACTCAGACACGCCAACCAGACTTTCTCCCTTGATTCTGAGCAAGACAATCAAGGTTTTGTGCTCTTGTTAGCTCTATCTGCTCGTTGATTTTTGATTCAACAATCTCCACCTCCCTTAACGCCCTCGCTCACCCCTTTAGAACACATATGCTTGTCCATCTCATGGGCATATTAAGCAAATCATGATCAACTTAAGCAACATTTCATCAAGGGTTCTCAGATAATCATTCCAATACATGCGCTTTATCAAGTGTGTTGTGCCATCAACTTGTTAACTTTGTAAACCCTCGATCATGAGAGGACCTTTTATAGACAAAATTTTGGATGGTTTAGATGAAAATTATAAACCATTGTCGATATTGTCCAAAAATCAGGAGACTTAATTCTCTCGATGAATTACATGAAAAATTTGATCAATCGAATCGCGCCAAACACTTGCAAATTCAATCACTCCTCATTCCTTGTCATTGCCAACATGGTCTCCCAAGGTCCCTCTAACCTACACCGCCTCCGTCAAACCCGCTCCACCCGCGGCCATCATGCTTTGGGCCTCGACCTCATTTCACACCCACAGTCGACTTTGCAAAGGCGCTTTTCTTCGCCACTCTCACTGTGCACTCGTTGCAGTGCCAAGGTCAAGATCACTGGGTACTAATCACGAACACCCCATTCGTCACCCAAATCTCCCCCATTCCAGCTCCCGTCACTGGCACATATGGTTGATTCCCAGAGGAAGCCAAAATGCAAGACATCGCCATCACTAAAATTCCATCATGTTGCAACATTCTTGGCTAGAATCTCCGCGCCATGGTTGCTGACAATGGAAGCCTCCCTCCCCAACAAGATAACCATCAGACCAACAATCTCACGCCTTCATGCTCCCTATAACTGTAGATGACATTAGTCATTAGTAATGGTAGGGTACTAGGTTACATATCACCAGATTCATAATAACTATTTTTATCTGTCACACCCCCAACCCCCGCCTAGGAGGATGAAGGGAGTGCGAAACTATACTGAGACTCTTTACTTGCTTTTTCAAACATTGGTGGACCCAAGTCTTATAATTGAATCAAAATATCATATACAAAAATAAATCTACCACTACAATGGTGTTTACAATGTCACATAACTCCTGAAGTTTCATTTACATGATATATGGTACAAAACAGACATTTACATTTTGTAAGACCCGAGAAAGCCTAATTTTCTCTCAAAAGGGTAAAACTACCGGGTAAAATCAAATTTTTCTAGATTCTGATGATGAAATGATTTCACCGCGTGAATCGTCTTTGAAATCTAGCTACCATGTCAAAACACTCAGGCTCACCTGGTAGATGCTGTTTGAGAGATGACTCTCACGCTTGGAAAATCAGAAAGGTCATGCTCGTGAACGGGTTCGAGAGATGATGTGATGCGACAAACACCATTTACACTCTCGTACATGCGTGTTTATGTGATACAGATTACCCAACCACGGCTCGGGGATACGTCAAAGGTTACCAAAAACGTCAAAAAAAAAGGGACATAGAATGAATAAATTAGTGTTTAATGAATAAGACAAAACTTGAATAGTTGCTCCTCAAACAAAAGTGGTAGAACCAAAAAAGTGTGGGAGGAAAAAGATGCAGAGGTCGCTGTTTGTAGTTTTTGTAGAGAGAAGGCGTGCCTTCTCTAAGATTTCACCGACCGGACCGCTGGTTCTCTCGACGAGTAAGAAGTAAAGTTGTTTCATCACGTGAGGCTACGCGTGGGCACCCATTTGCAAAGTTCCAACCCAAGAGAGAGGTAGGGTAGGGATCTTTTCCTACTATATAATCTTTTGGCTAAGAGTCATGTAAATGGTTAGGAATGTTCCGAGGCTTGTTTTACCGCATATTCCGTCTCAAAACCTGGGATCCTGATGGGTAGTACCCTGCTTACAAAAGGCCGTGAATAACCCGAGGGTTTTAATGCTCACGTGAATAGTGACATGAAATTTTGTGTGAAAATGTGTTTTGTTAAGTGATTCAAAAGAATTGCTTGTGTTTGTTAATTAGCCCATGCGTGGAGTTTAATTTTGGTGTATAGATGGTGAAAATTTGCATAACATGATTGATGGGATTTTTAATTAGGTTAATATATATACATGTGAATATATTAGCATACAACAGCCGACGTAAGATCACGCATTCATAGCGCACCGGGGCAATCCTAGAATATTAGGAGTGAGCATGACATGAAAATAAAACATGTAAAAACCCGTAATTGTTGTAAAAAGCAATTTCAATTAAGATTTTCTAAGAATCGCTCGAGGGACGCCTAATATATCACTCTGATGACCTCCCCCATGATAATCACTGCTTTCTGAGAGTTATCCGCCAAATTTACCCCTTAGGTGTAGTCTACTTAATAAAATTCCTAGGTAGTAGCCAAAGAACAAAAAAGCTTTTTGTTACAGAAAACTCGGATATTTTATTCTATAGATATTGGCTTTCTAGTACAGTGGTGAAGTTTCTCCTTTTCGAGTGAGACCGGCATATGCAAGGCTTCCACAGGCATGGTAGACATATATTTTATAAGTTCATGAAAATTGCTTGAATGTGATTGAGAGCCATATGTCATGCATGTGCACTTAAAGGGAGTAACCCATGTGGGTGAAAAATTGGTCTCCTTTTGTCGTTTTGCTTCCACTTGCTGGTATTCACCATTTCGTGCACATGTGAGAGACAGTTTCTTCTGGAAGGCTACACCACTCACTAGAGGTCGGTGTTAAAGAAAGCCTTACTCTTCTGGTTTTGATATTGTTGTATAACACATTAGAATTTGTGTGTCACCCTTAATATGTGTTAATAAAGAGTAATTTATTATTAACTCTTGAACTATTGTATATAGTTGTTATATTATTTTGAGTATACGATCCAGGCCTATAAGTGGCCATTATTTACTGCAGATGTGACCTTCAGGTCACACAGAATTAATGGGGGACATGTTTTTGTACCTGCAGAGCTCCCCATAAAGGAGCACGTCATGCTCCTAAAGCTATATGGTTTCAAGTTACTCCGAAGATCCACGTAATGACTCATGGTTAGCTGTCACAATCCTAATTCTTGTGGTTTTCTAGGGTTGCCACATTTACATAATCGGGAGTCAGAACCTACAAAGTATAATCTCTTTATAAGTGTGTAAAGTCTCAAAGAATGCTTGTAAGACATGCACGCCCTTCCTACACTACTTCCAAGACTTATTAAAAATCCCGTGCAGCCAACGCTAATGTAGAAAACATATGACTTATACGTCTGCCACATGCATTAATACTTTTTACAAGAACATATACGCATAATGATATAAGAGTATATCGGAACCTTCATGAATTCATATAATAAACTTATACACATACTTATACTCTTCATATAGCGCACTTTATACTTGTTTCGTATCTCCTAGGAGTTACAAAAAGCTTATACTTCAGATTGAGGTACAGAGGGTACTACGTAGCTTATATTTGCAGGCGTAGATACTCAGAGGTTACTGAGTTTATACTGTATGAAAATCTTCGTAGGGTACTATAGGCTATATTTAAGTGAGGTAATTCGTCATCTAGTACCACAGCTTATACTTGCATGTAGGTACCAGAAAGATATTCGTATAACGATGTACATTACTTTCTACTACTCTTGTATTCAAGTTATTCAAACTCTTAATATCATATAACCTGCTTAACTACTCAGACCACAAGAAATGAGTAGGACACATCACAATAAGCACCGGGCTGGGTACGATATAATACCATGTGCCGTATATAAAAACAAAGAGTGCCAAGCACCGACAGAGAGTGTTTCGCTGCACTAATCGAGAGTAATCGCAATGTAATAGCTATTAGTCATAGAAAGTGTCGCTGCACTAATCAAAGAGTGATCGGCACTATACGTGCCCGCCCCACGTACTGCAGGTGCCGTGTCATTCGACATCCGGCCCAGGCGTCCCACAATTATATGTGTGTTCGCAAACTTACACATCTTAATATGTAAAGGTATTAGAGTTCAATTGCCTCACTGAAATATACAGTGAGGTGTACAAGCAGAAGCGCTTAGTTTCATCTTCATTTCGAACTCCCATTAGTCATTTATTAGGTCTCATACTATCTACGAAATTAGGCTAATAAATACAAGGGTACAAAATTCGTGGTCGAGAAGCATCGGGTACCGCACACTTGATCGGTACCTACACCAACCCTTTAGTGAACGGCAAATTCGGCCAGATCTGCATTCCACTCACTGGCTCGGCCTAACGGAATCGGTATGCACTTTCAGATCGTACCAAAAGTGTCTCTCATTTTCTAAATGGCGATTACTTCTCACCCATAAAAACTCAAATAACTTCATCCAAATCACATGTATCCTCATAATTCACCAGGAATCCTACCCAAACCACTCCAATAATGGGTTAGGAACTAATAAAACCCTTTTTCCTTGGCAGCTTTTCCTCAAAATCAAATCACGTAAAGGGAAAGTTAGTGGTTTTGCTTATCTTACTCATCTGTCTATACAAACTAGTTTTTTGCGATTAACAAATCTAGGGTTAAGATGAATCTCTAACTGCAAACCCCAGAAATGGAACAAACTAATAACCACATACAAAGGTCCAAAATCCATATCATACTCTCATCCATACAAAGTCATAGCCATCCATACACAAATAGTTTCCATACTCTTTCCTCTTCTTCTTCTTCTTCTTCTTCTTCTTCTCCTCTCTCTTCTTCGTTGAAGCCCCCTCCAAATGAGTAGATTTCAACTTGGTCTTATCCCCTTTGATTTCTAATTTTTCTTATTACACTTTGGTCCTCTAATTTCTTTCTAGCTGCACCACAACTTCCTACATTATTCCACTTTGCATATAATCTTATTATCTTTAAGACTATATACCCTTTAGTTTGACAAACTTTAATTTTTAACATCCTCACAGACTTGTACAAATTTCGGTTTTGAAATATTTACTTAGTATAAAGTACACTGTGAAGTCAAATGCACCCTATAATATACCCTAATTATGTTTAAAACCACTATTAGTGGTGTATTTTAGAAGTCATATCGTTCATTTCTGAATTATTGATCTGATCGATTACGCTGATGATGTTGTCACAGACAGAAACCTTATCTTTATTTCACAATTGTACAAAACAAACAAAACATCAGTAGTCAGTTCTTACCGATTCCTCTTTCGCGTGAAGGGTTTGGCAGGTGACGCAAGGCAATTCTATTTTCCAGCAGCGCCACTAAAGACAACGCTATGAGCGCCTGTACTTCAAGTCTTCCACCCCTATCATTGCGCTTTTTCGTTGTCAAGTCACCCTTTGACCGACATCATCGTCGTGGACATCCTTCAGCCTTATTCTTCAAGACTGGGTTTCAAATTACAAGCTCCATCTTCAAGGTGAGATACCTTATCGCCCCTCATCTCAATATATAAAGACCAAGTACTCGTAATAAAGTCAAGTGGGGCATTTTTCTCAATCCACAATTTGAGTTTCTTTCGCGCCCTTGAAAATTATCTTCTCCGATGTATGAACAACCTCTCCTATTCCATCGAACACTGACAATTTCTTCAAATACGATGTCATTTTTGCTGACCACTTGCCCACTATGGTACATGGCTCTACCCACTCAAACGAAGTTAGATGTTAGTTTGGTTTTCCTCCTCGGTCAAAACCTCCTCGCCTAGAGTTTCTTTGGGAAAATCATCGCACTTCACTCTATACACGGGGGTGAATACACTGTTGTATACCTTCTTAGCCTCATGGAATCTCTTCATCATACATTCCCAATACCCTTAATTTAAGCTCTCTTAATCGCTGCCATCGGTCACATCAAGGAAACCGGCTTAAATTCCCTTTTCAGTGGCCTCTCTTCGCTTCCTCGTCACATGCCTCTCATGCCTAACATTCATTAATCGCCTTCTCCCACAATACCACAAATTTCCTCTCTCATATCACAAATTATTCAAAGATCTCCCAATTACCTAAAAACTTCACATGTCTTCTTATTGTCCGTGGTATCTCATGGCTTCGACCCATCAAGCAAAGACATGCAACTTGCTCCGTCCACCCCTTGTGTCTTTTCTCGCTACCGCCATCCCATCATGTCCGCTTTATTGAGTTACTTCATTTGTTCATGTTAATCCTTTTCTCCTGCAGATGATGAGTCCATTATTTCCACATGGTTTCTCGTCACCATCTACTGCCTCGCCTTCGCCATTCTTAATCGCGGATCTCACATCCTAACCTGCATCCGATCCCTGCCCCTACCATACCACCCACCCGCCTCATGCCTGCAGGCTACACCCGAGTGACTTGAGCCCCTACACGCCCATCCCACCGCCCCACCTCCCATTGTAGACAACCCTCTTAAGCCCCCTAATCACATCCGACGGTGTCTCCCGCCTCGATCACCCGGCACCTAATCGACCGTCGACTCCCCACGGCCGACCACCCCCCTGGCCTCCCAACGTCACATACAATATGACCCCGCTTCTCGCCCGATCACTGAGCCTCTTCAACCGACTTGTCCCCACCGAGCTACCCATCCACAAACCAACTGTAAACTCACTCTCTACCCAACCACTACAGATCCTCAACCCATCTTCCAGAATCTGTGCCATCAAAGACCTAAATGACGATAATAGATGTCAAACTTTGTTGAACACAGTACGGCGATTCCTTCAAATCAAACGATTACCTGATGGTTTTGTGGACATGTACAAAGCTCAGCTGGTTGCTATGGGTTTTCATCAGCTCCCTAGCCTTGATTATCATGGCACCTTCAGTCCGGTGGTGAAACCAACCACTATTCGTTTGGTTCTCTCTCTCACTACTAGTCACGGGAGGTGCCTCCGTTAGCTAGATGTTACCAATGATTTACAAGGCACCCTCACTGAGGATGTTTTCATGGCTCAACCACAGGGATTCATAGACACTGATCAACCCAATCACATCTGCCCGCTGCACAAAGCCATCTATGGTCTCAAGCAGGCTCCTCGTGCCTGGTACAATGAACTCAAACAATTTTTACTTACCTCTGGTTTTCTGAACTCCATTGTAGATACTTCTCTGTTCATTCTACATAGCACTGGTGTTCCCATCTATTTGCTAGTGTATATTGACGACATAATCATCACTGCGAACAATCCACCGCAAGTTGTTCTCAGCACTTATCATTCTTACTCGTCGGCTTCCTCACCTGGGTAGGCAGGTGCCTCGACTACTTCTCGCATTGAAGTCCTTCTCACCACTCGGCCCGATCCTTTCCCCGACGCACGATATATATAAGGCACTTCCTTGTTCAACTACCACGATGCCTCGACCACCTCCACCCCACCGGCCGATCACCACACGTACCTTGTTCCTTCGCCGGCAACGCCTTTCTGATCCTTCTCTCGAGTTCAAGCACTCATTGTTGGACAACCTTAGTATTTGCCGATATCCAATCAAACATTGCTTATGCGTCAATAAATTCTTCACCCATGCATTGCCTCGATCAATTATCGGACTCCGGTCGTAAAGCCGCATTCTCTCGCTAATGATGTGGACACTATTGATCATAAGCATTATATCCACATCATCGCTTTCTTTGCCTCCACTTATATGCCTACTCCGATAATCGGGTTGGAAATAAAGATGATTTTACTTCAACTGCATTCATTATATACTGGAGACAACTAGCCTGGAGTTCCAAGAAACACGTAATTTGCCAGCGCTGCCTTCACCGAAGCCAAATGTCACTTGGTCGTTGTCCCCGCCGCTACCTTCGTGAGATCATTTGGTGAGCCTCAGTTACTCCTCTTACCATATACACTAATTATTTACATTACACAATGTCGGGTGCAACCAACATCTGCCTAATTTGGTGTTTCACTATGCGATGAAATATGTTGCACTAGACACTTCATTCAGGAATGTCTAAAAGTTCATAATGGTGATTCTGCAGCCACGCGATGTTCGCTTTCCTGGGATCAGTTGCCTTAACATAAAGATGTTCCTCACAAACTTCTAATCTCTTACACACGTTTTCTTTCATCAGTTATTACCTCAAGATTGATCTTTCCTGAGTCTAACTGTCAAGTATTACTGAAGAATTAGATTCTAAACTGATTTAATTTCCCAATCTTGTAATTATAAATATGTAATATTTAGATTTAGATCAATTTAGTGTATAATATTTAGATTTAGATCAATTTAGTGTATAATGGGCCATTTTATATTTTTCTTCGTTTTGTAACCCACCTTTGAGTCCATTTCAGCAAGATCCTTGGTGGTTAAGCAAAGGAGTACATACAATTGCCGACCTCGTGAATAAGATGTTTATGAGCTGTAAAGTTCGAGACCGATCGGGAGAATTCCCTTGGATTGAAGATATGCAAAAATGAAGTGGGTTGAGAAGGGTTATGAGGATAAATACAAGAAAAATGTGAAAAAAATGGAGAAAAGAAAAGAAAGAGAAGGGGGTGGGGATGCGTTAGAGAAAAAGAAAGAAGATTTTGGTCTTGGCCACCATGGACCTAATCGCACACCATTTACTTCCTGAAAGGTTCCTTATCATGAGGAATTTCACAATACTTAGATTTTTCTCAACCCGGTCACAACCGTTAGGGAATCGATCAGCTGGGTCGTCAGGCTTTTCAAAAGGGGTAGTCTAATTCATTTAATTAAAGATCATGACTCCTTTGTGATTCCAATCCATTCACCCATAATTATGTAGGGCTATGTTTAGGACTGAAATGGGGTTTAGTTTAGGTTAATGTCCATTTGGATTCATAAGAATTGCAAGGTCTATGGTCAAAGGTGGTTAGTTAGCTGTCTTAGTACTCAGAGTGTTTTGTCAGAGAGTGATTTTTGTGATGAATTGGCATGTTTTTATAGCTGGGATGTACAGGTAAAGAATGTATGGTTTCTCGCAGGCTTCCCTTGCTTTTGATATTTAATTTTGAGAGAGAGATTGATGTGCTTGAAATATGTGACTAACCTCTCCCCGCAGCACATGGCTAAGGACTACGTGTATGTGCTTTGATGTCGATAATGGAATTCATGAATAACACATCTTTGGCAGGCTTGTTTTCCATGCAGATGCCAGAGCAAAGTTTATTGTTGGATCCATCTCTATGTGCAACAAGTATTAGGGACCAAAGGTATGTGCCTTTGGTTATAATTTCTGTTAGATTAATGTATGTTGGAGCAGTTACCTGTGTTTATGTGTGTGTGTGTGATACATGTCATCTAGTTTAGGTGGTTAATGGATCTTGACCATATGCTCCCATGTGTAATTCATTAGTAGAGACACTAAGTTTCGGCTTAGAAGGGGTGCAACCTCACATGAGGTACCTTCCGACAAGTACCTCACTGACATCTCGAACCTGGGACTCCACGTTTTCACTCGTTTCTTCCTAACTGAGTCATTAGGGGTTTTTTTTTCTGCTTAATTTTCCCTTAATAAAATAAAAATAAAAGTAAGTGGTAAATTTAAAAAAACCGTTCCTCCATAATCCAAAACTCGAAACATAAACTTTTCTTTTTTTTCTTTATTTAAAACTGGTCGCACCTACTTATACCGGGTGTGGGTCCACAAGCACGTTGACCAACTAGGGTTTAGTGGACATAATATAGTTCATCCCCGTGAGCTGCCAAGGCTGCACAAACTGCAGAAAACTATTTCACAATGTGTAATCCTGGCTTAATCAAGTTTGAACCCAATTCAAAGTCTACCCAATAACCCACTGATTTGACCTCTCAATAAGAAAACATGCATCTTCGGGCAGATATCAGACTAGGGATGTCCGATCCTCCATCTTGGAAACCAAAAGGCAATCCTCGTAGATTTTGAACCTTCGGGGCTCGCTTTCTCATTATAATGTTCTTAGACGGTGCACCATGGAATATGCATCCACGGGCCTTAAATGTCAAACCTCAAGTGACACGGAGGTTCTGACAATCAATCCTCTCGGCCTGCATTATCAAATCAACGCCATGATATGCCCTTTGAACGCCAGTGCACGCCAATCGAGGATTAAGGGAGGCCGAACAATGAAATAGACCACCTTTCCTTTTGAGAACTATTCTCAAATTCTTTAAATTTTACCAAAGGTTAGGCTCGCTTAAAATATATTGGCATCCATCAAGTTGATTAAGTAGTTTACATTTGTCGACATGGTTCGATTGTGAATAACCTATATGTAAAAGAGATCATGTGTTAGATTGTACTTAAGAATGCATAATTGTTACGGGCTTGATAATTACGATTATGGCTCCCACTATTTATTATGAATCCATAGCCCCTCACTTCATGCTGATCCAAGAGAACCTATATGGAGGTTCTCCCTTAGTAGGTTTATTAATCCAATATCACCAAGAATGACCTGGGTTTGCCAAACAAGCCATCTTTCTCAATGTGCTGTAGGTATCTTGTCCATACCAATTGCGATTGTATGCAATTAAAGAATCAAATATCACCAAGAGTGACCTTGGGTTTACCCAACAAGCCATCTTGGGTCAATAGGTAGGTATCTTATACCAATTGCAACTCAATGCAACTATCGAATCTAGTGCTATCAACTTGTTGATTTGTGCACTATCATTGGACTATCAACTCATGATACGTGTACATCTTATGTACACTAAATCCAGCACTGCATCTCTATCCAACACAACCTCAATACCTAACAAGCCAGTAATGAGCTTAGTTGCTGCACTCACCACTAGAAAAATCTTCATTTTGCGGATAGAACATATCCAAGAGTATGAGAAGGCTTGTTTACCTAACAACCCCCAATTTAGTACTCAAGGTTCACACTATATATTAGCATGAAGTGATTTTGTTCTTTTAATATATGTTAATAATTAAGGGGTTTATTTAGATAAGTCTCATCATTATTTCACATTAAGAAGCATGCTCTATCCATTCATCTCATGAAATTATAAGATAGTTACTTTAACTATAGGTTTGATTATGAAGACATTCTAAAATCAATTACATGAGCCAAAATGGAATTTACTAGGTCAAACCTAGGGACATGCATGATTATTAAAACCCATGAAAATAAATCAAATTTTCATTTCAAGGTCTTCTTTCTTAGATCCTCCTCCATGCTCCTTTCTCCTGTATCTCCACCAACTAATCCTAATCCTATGTAATCTTAATTACATACATTCAGTAGAAGAACCCAAGTTACATTTGAGGGGGATTTAGATGGTAAGATAAATACATTGAGAAATAAAGAGGCAGTGACGAGGCCCTATTTGCACCAAAAAGAAATAATAATCAAATGCAATATGCTCAATCACCAAGTAAAGTCCATAATCATCCATCATGACAACATACACCCTTAAACTTGCATTCTCTAATGTAATCCATTGAAAGTTAAAGATAATGGTACCTCATGATTTCAAAAGCATGTGAAAAGGTTTTTCGACACTTTAAATAAAATGATCCATTTTTTTTTTGTTCAACACTTGAACTATAACCTTTGTTCAACACCTCAACTATAACCTTTGTTCAACACTTGGAACTTAAACCGATTCAACAACTTGAACCTTCGAACCTGATTCAACTCCTTGAATCACGTGCCGGCTCAACTCCTCGAATCTTTAATCTGGGCCAACTCCTTAATCATAAAACTTATTCGTTTTAACTCAACCTGGTCTTCAACTCTTGAACCATAGTAATCTCGCCATTCCCACTCCTTAAACCGATTGCCAAAAGCATTTATGTTCAAAGTTCTTTCGTAGGTAATTTCAACATGGTTTTATGAAGTCCCTGATTCTAGAAATTTTTAAGACGAATCCGCTCAGCGCTTTAACTACATCTCTATTTCAAATGATAATAGAATATCAGCGTGTTCAAATTGGTGTAAAAACCATGGCAGAGAAAAGGAAACAACAAGGCACCAAGAACACCTAAGTCGCGACGCTGTTACATCACTTATGTCGTAGTGGTTCAAAATAATCGTAAGTCTCACATCAAGACGGTACACGCCGTGACATTTTCGTCTCTCTCAGCAGAACAACGTCGTGACGCTGGGAACGGCATTTAATTAGCCACTGAAACAAGCGTAAAAAATGCCAATCTCTGATCATGGTGGTCACATGACCATAGCCACATACGAAAAGAAATACCAGATCAACACTTTTCAAACCAAAACATTGAACCTTTGAAAACATGGGTACCAAAAATCGAAAAATCTCAACCAAGATCTGATACCACTGTAGGGATTCCTAAGTGCCAATGGCACAGTCGTACAACGGAAATAACAAAAAAAAAAAAAAAAATCGAATCCCACCTTATCGACCACACATCATAGTTCATCAAAACTGCAATCCATAACAAAAACCAAGAGTTCAAAAGATGATATAATACCTTTGCATATCTACCTTTGGAGGGTGTTAGCAACTCGACTAGATATAGAACCATGTCCTCGGGTTTGTCTCTAACGATATCCACGTGAAGATGAGACCCGAGAAACCTCCAAGGAGAGACAAAGCTGAAAACAAGCCTGCTAGCCAATCTGGTTTCACGAGGAAGAAGATGCTCTCAACCTTCTTCTCTTGGTTATTTTCAAGAACAAGAAAGAAAAACCGCACTTCTCCCTTTGTATGTGGCTAAACAAAGGAGATTGTGGTTTGATGCATCAACCAATAAAAGGGGGTTTCCTCCCACATCACATACTTATAGAAGAACCCACCTATGAAAGTACCACAAAAGCCCTCATTCAAAAGATGGAATATGCTACGCGCACTCCTACGCATGGTAGCATGCTCCCTCATGTACTTTGCAAGCCCATGAGATGCTTTTCCCCATCCTACTCTCTAAATTAGTCATCTTAGTCCCAGGGTTCTTCTAATCCTGAAGCAGTCTAATCCCCAATGTGAAGTCCCTCATAATTGGAGTGTGTGACCCATTAGGGTTCTCGCTAGCTGGCCATCATCAACCATTGAATTAAGCAGCCAGTGAATGGATTCTGAATAAATACATCATGACCCCTTTCTAATCGATCAAGAGTCAACAAGAGTTCAAATGCAAACCTCTCATACATAATATAACGACTCGTCCTTTCACCAATCTATACCCACTCATAATGTACATGGACAAAGTGTGTAATCACTGTGATCTGGTTACTCCACATCTAGCCCAAGTGATAAATCTTGTTCGACTCATTACTCATTACATGCACTTAAAGACACTCTTCATGGTATTTCCTATGTACGTGATATTTCGAAAAGTACGATCCTAACAAAAGTGCCATACATAGGTATATTCTTTTCCTCTATTGGGAGTGCGAATCCTTCTGTTATTAATTAATTACCTTCACATTCTCTAAGCTTGTACCTCCAATCATCACCCTATGAGCAACCTCCTAAAGGTTGTAACAATGAATGAAGTCACCATGTAGATTCGCTCAAGAAGATATCCTTGAAACCCTGCCCGCAAGGATACTTGCACTTACTTTATGATGAGATAATCATCTACATTTAAATAGATAACTCATGCGGATTGTTGTCCCGCTGAATGTTCCGATGTACTTAGCTACTCTTTGCAAGCATCCACATGTTAACTCTAATAATCTCATGATCACAATTTATAAGATCCACTACTCTATCCAATCTAAGAGTACGACATGTGCCTGTATGTCTAGATCAACAATGTCTAGTCTCGTTGATCCTATGGCTAGGGATAATTTAGGTACTAACATAATTGCACATGATAGGAATCTTATTATCATGATCCCATCATGATTTCCTTTATGCTATGTTATGTATCATGGACTTCATTAATTCAATTAAAGATCTATATCAATTCAACGTATGAATATCAAATTAATGAAGAAGCCTAACATATTAAACAATATGTAGTGAGTACAATAAGTGATAAGGCGAGTGCCTTTAGAGCACTTCTTTAACACCTTGTAGGTTTGATGAATTTGGCCTTCAAAAGCTTCTCAATCTCCTCTTTCACCTCTCACTTCACCTCCTTCTTAGGATTCTTTTCTGTGTGGTTGCCTAAAGAACTGACTGATACACAAAGTAAAAACGGTGTTCCACCAAGCTTCTATCCTAAACTCTGGCATCTTGTCAGCACCTACAAAGAAAAGTCTTTGAACTCAATTAGTATTAAATAATTCCTTCCTTCAAGTCTAGCAAGGGATCAAGGAACTGGGGGCCAGTAATTCGCCTCCTCCATGTTGTTTGGTGTTCACTTCCTCCATATAGGTCATGCACTTGAGGTCAGCTGTATGTCTTTGAACTCGTGAGGGGGGCTTGCTCATAATCTTTCATCTTCTTTATCTTCTTTCCATATACATCCCTTCAAAAATCATCTTAGTCTATATGTGTCTTGATGTGCTCTTCAATCCATTCCATAGTCTACCGGCATTTTCATATTTTGAATATGACACATAACCATCGCTTTTTCTTGAGAGTAATCAATCATCATGATCTCCTGATGATTGGACCACTTTTTTGGCCTATAAGACATGATTGTAGTCACCTTAGGAGTCAATCGCTCCTTCTTGATTTCCACAAAAGCCCTTAAGTCCATGTATGCTTTCCTACCGACTCCCATCTCTCACCGAACCGGTCCCGATCATAACACCGGTCACTGCAGTGCTCCACAAGGGTCGCGCATCTACCCGCACCAACCCACTTCACACCTTCCAAAACATTAAGAACTAGTGAAGAGATAATGACACGCCACGAAGCTTGTTTAATCTACTAGTCTTCCCCTAGCAAAATGTTATGATTCATAAAGATGGGCCATCACAAAAAGAAGGCAAATAATGAAGTTTTGGCCGCTAATGGTGATATTCATAGGTAGTATCTTAGCTGTCTGATACATTCAGCGAAAAGCGCGCATACGCCAAATCTCCTCTGTTTTTAACAGCATCACATCACTGCCACAACATATAGTTCCCTGCAAGATCCTCAATGACATTACATTTACCGTTGATCCATTATCTATCAATACCTTGGATACTGGTCTACAATTGGGATGGACTCTTACGTACAGTGTTTTATAAATCTCTGTATCATATATAGAAGTATGTTTCTCAAGTATCCCCTTTTTAGGTTTGCATTTTTCAAAGGATATTCTAGAGACCTATCGTGCCCTCATCTTCTCCCTTTTGAATTAGGTGGGTGCTTCCTTCTACCTTCTCAATTAGGGTCTTCCTATGCCTTTTTGGACTTGAAGATAAGTTGGCACTCGTTAAAAGAAATAGTGGATAATTTAAAGAAATAGGGATTTCAACTATTAATAAGGTCTTCGAGTCCACATTACTACATATACACTACTCATTAACTCTTTATCCTTAGTAGCTTTCCTCCCAAATTTGTTTTCTTTTCGTTAGAAACCATTCTTCTCTTACTTTATCTAATTTCATGGCTCTTCCAAGAGTGTTTTATCAAGTACACATCACGAGGTTCCTTTGTGTTGTATCATTATGCCACCTTTGGATCAGAGAACCCTAGATGAATGATACACCCTCACAGCCTTTCCATCTCTACACCTTCTCGTGAAAAATGCTTATTTCCCACCATATCTTTTGGAGAAGTGAATTTGTCCCTGGGAAACATCATTCTGTACCTTGGAGAACTTGGTCCACTGAAAAATGCATGACTAGAGGACATGTCCTCCCCTCATTTTCCTTTGAAGGACGGTTGTCTCAAGAATCTTCTTTTCTGGGAAAGAATCTATCCTTTGAGGAGTGACTTATCATATCATATTTGGGAAAAGCCTCTTTTTACTTATATAAAATCTTATCCCCTAGATCCACCTCTTGAAATCCCCCAGTCCTCCTGAAAATGCAAAATGTCTCTCAAAGGTCTTCTTCTTCTTGAACAAGAACTTTCCCTGCACAACTTTGTCTACTGATGAGTGAACTCTGCCACCCGGGGAAAGGCAATTACTCTCAGGAAAATTTTTTAAACTTGCCTACATCATTTTCTCCCTTGAGTATGAACTCAATCTCACAGGTAGGCCTTTTCATATATCTTTTTTCTCTCTCGAGGAAGAACCTGATCCCTTGGGAAAGCCCATCTTCATTGGGGAGAGAAAGTCTCTATTTCCTTAGAGAATCGACATTATGTTGCTATGTTTTTGTCAGATCCCCTTAATTGAATTTCTCCTTGATGGAGGATTCAGACAAACTCAGACCTCACTCCTTTTCAACTTATCACACAGAGTGCATGGTCATTTAAAGACTCATAACTTTCTAGAGAGCTTACCTTCTCGACTTATCAATGCTCTTAGTTGAAGCCCAAGAGTGTTGATTAAGGCCACTCGGTGAAAGGATCCTCATCGATTGCCATAACCTTTTTTTTTTGTCAAGGAACTTGTCCTTGTTGATCACATAAGTCCAGATGACATTTCTCGGGGTAAACCCCGCAACATGGCAGGTAGTGTGGTTCCATGAATGTACAGCAGTCTTTCCCCTTAGTTCATCGTCAAGCTGAGATCCGATGGTGGTCTTTAGGAAAGGTAATGAATTTTTTCTTTCACTGGAAATCGGATATTTCCTTTTGTCTTCAAGCACTCAAAAGTATATCGGACCTATACCAACAATTCTTGTCCTCTTCCATAAATCAAATGCCTTTTTCTACCAAAGAGGACAGTGAATGTCCTTATACAGATAGATATGCCACGTTACACCTCCGGTTCACCTTGACCTCACATTCTATCACCTAAATGCAAGTTCATAAAAATCTCTCTGCAAATTTCATACCTTTGAATTTTTTCCTCAACTCAATGTTCCAAACACTGTGGGCCATTTTCACATACCGCCTTTGAAAGACGGATCTGCATCTCGCTTCTCATCTTCTTCAACCGAGAGATGAACAAATCAACATCTCCCATTTCTTTAGTGACTCCGGGATAATATGCAAATGACACTTTAAATTGTACTCTTGAAAATCGAGTGTGGAATTGTCTTTCCATCTCCCGACAACTTTCTGATCACTGAGAGCTCGTAATGTTGTATACTAAGTGAATGGCGTTTCTCGCCTATCAGCGAGTTAGGAAATGGGCCTAGCTTGAAATGATAGAAATAATACCGTAGCTAGCCAACTCCCCACATCGCATAGTGAATCTGTGCAAACATGCTCCAAAGTGGATCGCCATCTTCTCTAAAGAACAAGGAGAAATCGTGATCCTATACCCCTCGGGTAAGGGTTCTCCCTTGTCTATCATTTTCTGCCATTAATTTTCCGGTGTCTCACCCATATAATTCTTACACCGCCTTTGATTAACAGCTCTCAACTTCACTGGGGTTGCCACCACCAAGCAACAGCAGAACTTATTAAACTCCCACGTTCTTATTGCCGAGTTCACTCCTCGCATGCGACCGCACGATGCACACCCCCTACCCCAAGCCTCTATTGAAAGAAAAGCATTAAAAGAAAAGCCCCCTTCATATGCTCCAAGTTGTGTAAGTTGATTAGTCTAAGCAAGAACTGCCTAAGGGCTAAGGTGGCTCTAGCCTCTCATATTTAGGTACTTCCTCCCCATGTTCCTCCCAAAGTACACCCTCCTCATACATGGGGAGGAAGGTATCCACCACTACTAGATAGCGAGCTGATCGAAATCTCACCACAAACTTGTGAATTCCAGAATGTTGTCCCCGAAACTGCTAGGAAATTGTCTTGTAGGCTTAGAAGCAACTTCTCGCCTTTACCTGCCTCCCTTTCTCTGGTTCTCCATGATGGATTGAGATTGCTCGCTCATTTCTTCCACAAAGGCAACGATCACTGCCGGGTTTTTATTTCTTCATGAGAGCTGAAATCACAAAATTATTAGATGCTAAAATAATAGGCACATCCACCCGCACCCTTCCTTCCATCACTTCACGCTTATTTGATAGATTCTCGTCGCACAGCAGAATTTATCAAGTTTTCTATCTATTCCACCAAGGTCGAACTCTTTCCTTCCTCTCAAGGCTTCTCTTTGCAAAGACAAACTCGAAGCTCAGAGACTCTTACACATTTATCTTACTCCCATTTTTCGTGTATTCTTCAACAAAATCGAGTCCCACTGGACGTGCCAAAAATTGGTTTGGTGGATTGTCTAGTGGTATTCACCATAACATACAAAAGGCACAAATATTGGTGAATGTGCGGGTGTGCCAGGAAATTATAGTATTTCCAAACCGAAATCGCAAGTCATAAATCGAATTTCGTCTCTGGGAGCCAAAAATGGATTCAGCTCTGACAATTCCTAGATTCTGCTTGAAAATGGCCTTGAAAATTAGATTGCATAGACCTAATTGAAAACTAAGAGGAAATTTAACAAACTAGCTTGAAAAATAACGACTTCATTATAATTGGATTAAAAATCAAATTATGAAAGGCAAGAAGTGACAAGGCCCAAAAGTGCTATTTTGAACCCTCATTTGTTGTTTTGAAAGTGCTTTTTGTACTAATCATTCTAATTGGAATCTGATTTGCACACAAGTGTCCCACTATCTGCACTATGACTGCAGATTTTTAGGCAAAATTTGTAGTTTTATGTAGCTAATCATGCTAAAAATTGTTGGAGTCGATCCAAACATAAAGAATTCGAAATAAACTCAACATCGTGAAATCAAAGACCAAGAGAAAGAAGAGCGTAAATAGAACAAAAAATGAAGTGGAGCAATGAACAATAGCCAACATGATGAACAAGGTTTAAAATTTCTCGCTACATATCGAAATTTCGCTATAATATTAAATTTTCGCTATATCATATTGGTCTCGCAAGATGTCAGCTAATTTTCGCTTATGAAGGCCGTGAGAAATGACCCCAGAACCTCTCAATAATAGACCTTTTAGAACCCAAATCAAAGTAGGCCTAACACTTTTAAGGAGACTTCTTTTACATTTTATTTTATTTAAATTCTTCATTGTCAACCATTACACCCTCAGTTTTTCAAACCCCAAATCCAAATTAAATTCACCACTATAATTTCACTCAAGTGGTCATTATTTGTATGAAGAAAACTCATCCTCGAGTTCTAATCTTGAGCCACTCATAATGCAGTGCAGTTTCTGCTACCTGTAGTAGAACCAGGTTACAACATATTGTTGATTCTAAGCACTTCATCATGGATTGAGCGCTGTCAACAAATAAATAGGTCAATCAATCCTTAGGTATGCCTGTTTATCCATGGGAGAAGAAAGAAGAAATCCTTCCCTTGAGCGAGTACAAGGCAGAAGACCACTGGGCAGAGTTATGCGAATTTACCTCGTCTAGTGACTCACGTGTATCCCCGTCACAGACAACCAACCCCCGGGAGCACCCACCGGAAAAGGTCAAATCACCAATTGCACCGGCCTTCGGTCCCACAAAACCTTAAGAAATTAGTGCACAAAACTCTTGCCACTACATCAAAACAATGGCACGCTTCAGAGCATCACATGGCACGTTGGATGGTTCGGGTGTGTCGGTTGATTCGAGCAACTCAACCCCAGCATTTCTGGGTACCCGCCGGGGTCACAGAAATTCAAAGGCCTAAGGAAGGTGATTTGGGGAGCACAATTCTTGCATTTTTCGTTTAATTTTTCTTTTATTTTATTTTTGTTTTATTTTATCACTTTAATTTTTCTTTAGATTTCCATCTTAAGTTAATTCTCTTTTACTTCTATTGTTTTTCATAATTTTTGCAATTTTTCATATAATTTTTCTTGTATTAATTTTTTGTATCTAGTGAAAATTTGGAAGCCAGTGCAAGATCGCTGAAGAAGCGTAGCAACAGAGGCAATTTCTAACACAGCTGGGGCCATTATTATATAAATTGCGCTACAAAGCTGAATTCGGCATATACGAAAATTCGCAGGCAAATTTTCTCAGACGAACGATCCCATGTCAAGACAAAAGGAAATTAAAGAATGTGTAAAAAAACGTTTATCTTATTTTTATTTTTATTTTTATCAAAAAAAAATTTTATTTTATTTTTTATTTTTTATATTTTAAAAAAAGAGAAGTTTATTTTTATTTTTATTTTTATTTTTATTAAAAAAATCCTGTCTTTTCAAAAAAACTTTTTTATTTTTATTTTTATCGCAAAAATTTATTTTTATTTTTATTTATTTAAAAAAAAAATTTCGCTTATAGAATTTATATAAATTATTAGTGTAGCGAATTCTCGCTACTCCAAGAAATTCCTCCACTGTATTTTGCCTCCCGATTTTGTTCCTCATAACTTTTTCATCCCAACTCTGCTTAGGCGTTTTTGGTACCGTCGGAATCTTAGAGAATAATCTAATCTAACTGTAGAAAGAAACTTTGAAATTTTTATGAAGGTGAAATTTCAAAATTCTCCAACTTCATTAATTTTTTTCTTTTTCTTTCTTCTTAACTTGTTCATTTAAAGCTCAAACGAGGAATAAGGTGTCGATGGAAAGCTTCATAAGTCTCCTATCCAATCCACGATCACATATCTCATCAGAATACTTCCCTCCCCAACTTTCCACCGAGTCTACTGCATAATGAGACATTTGGTCGGGGGAGAAGGTTAGCTAAGGAAGTGGTTTTTGCATTTATGTTTTTAGCTTATTTTGAGTGTGCCCATTTTGTGATGTTCAGTGGCTTGCTGGTTTTCCTTTTTGTGATGCTGTTATACTATACAGCTTATTTTTTTCAAAAATTGGACCCATTTTGCACCTAAATTTGTTGTGTTCTGCTTAACCTGTGGTTTGAAAAAATTGAAACTTTGTCCAATTCTATTGATGTTAGATTGGTTCCATACCTAGTTGAGTGGATGATCAGTTGAACTCTTGTTGCTTTCGACCCTTTTTCTTCCAATCTAGTTAACTGCCACACTTCAGGGTAACATCAAATGTTTTTCAATAACCCGAAAACTCGCTAGCCTCCTAAGCCTCGCACAACCTACCCTAGTTTCGCTTGACCACCTTTAATATGTTAAGGACTCTTACACGAATGGGTGCCAATAAATGTTATTTTCCAAAATAAAAAGAAAATGAAAAAGAAAAACCGAAAGAAGAAAATTGCAACGCTTTGCCTTTGAAACCAGCACGGTCCAGGGTGGGTATGCGCGCAGCCCTGGGCGTTCCCAAGCCCCGGTCGGGAGCCACCAACCCGGCGGCCCGCTACCGGGTGGACAGTGGAGTTGAGCAAGCTGTAGGTGTTGAAGGTCTCAAATCATTCGAAGTCCGAGTGAAACCGAAGTGGCTTAAAGATCCCCATGACTTGGTGCCTCTGCTCAATTGGTCGGGAGTCACCTGCAGAGATCCCCCGTTGCTGGACTCGGGTGAGGTCGATTCCTCAAGATTGCACCCCCTACAACACAAAAAAGTCATGGAATAAGAGTGGGTCCTCGATCTATTTAGTTGGTTAGCATGCTAGGTTGTGGCGTATTAGGTTGTAGGGGAGAGCGCAACAAGGCGCTTATTGTTGAGAACTGATCAAACAAACACTTAGATTCGTGGAAGTTTCGCTGATTCAATGAGATGGAGGCTCTTTGATACTCAATTTTGTATGGCATCTGTCTTCCTGCCAAGATAGTTGGACAAGGCTGATGGATTCTACTTAGGGTTAGACATTACCATTCACAACCTTTTTGAAATACCATTTTGTGAACATTATTTTGTTGTTTTCTTGTATGCTCTTTCTTCTTTCTTCACAAGTTAAAGATCAGCAATGTGTAGGTTGGGTGATTAGTGCCCAAAAGTGCTATTTTACTTATTTATTATATGTTTTGAGTGCTTTTTGTGCCTAAATCATTCTCTCTAATTAACCCGATTTGCACATTAAGGTCCTTACTATTCTACCGATCATTCAGGGCACATTTTGCGCCATGAAGTTAATCATGCCAAAATTGTTGAGTTGATCCTAAACATGAAGAATTCAACATCGTAAATCGAGATCAAGAGGAAAGAAGAGCATAAAATAGAAGAAAATGAAGCAGTGGGAGTACTGGAACAAGAGGCCAACATGATGAACAGCAGCACTCACTATTATCACGCCGAGGGGCCGTTTTTTATATAAATTTCAATTATCATAGCGACTTTCGCTTAACATAGTAATAAGGTGTGGAAGAATTTTTCGCTATGTAAAATACCTTGTTTCTGAATAAAGCCTTCTTCTCTTCTTTTTTTCTTTTTTCCTTCTTGTTCACTCCTTGCGTGCACAAACGACCTCGTTTTTTGTTTTTCCATTTCTACTCCTCGTAGAATAGCTTTTAGTTTCATTTTTTTTTTTGTAACTTCTACTTTCAAATGTATATAAACTAAAGTCAAGGCTCTCAGAACAATCAATCACTTCGCAATACTTGGGAGAAGCTTCAAATTCCCAAGTGTTTTTCATTTTCTGCTTCACTTTCCTTCATTTTCTTTTCTATTTTTCGGGTCGCCAAACACCCCTCCTGATGATGACAACCTCGAGGGATGAGCTTAAAACCCCCTCCTTGAAGCTCGAAGGCCGTCGGGCAGATCCGCTCACGAGGCCTCTCCTGTCGCCACCACGCAGTACTACCACCGCTGCTCCGTGGTTCTCCCCCTTTAACATTAGGTTTAGATCCCTTCGATTCATGCTGAATGGCCTAAGATTTCTAGTAATCTTTTAGTGCTCATTTGATGCTTATTACTAGATCTTGTGATGTTCATTTAGTTACCATTTATATTACCCATTGTAATGTGAATCATAGAGACTGCTGAACTAATCGAGATACGATACAATGGCCATGAATGCCATTTTCGTAAAAGGAAAATTCAGTAAGTACTTTTAAAGTTAAAGGAAGATCCTGCTCGTGAAATGATAGGTCATCCTCCCCAACGAGGAAATGGAGACCCTCAGAACCTCTCACTAGAACCCAAACTGCCAAGAGCGCCTAACACTTTATGAGACTTCTTTTTACATTTTATTTTATTTAAATTTCAGTTTGTCAACCATTACACCCCCTGTTTTTATCAAAACCTCAAAAACTGCACAATTCATCGCTTTAAGCACTTCACTGTTAGTCATTTTACGTGAAGAAACTCATAATCCTCAGAGTTCGACCCTAGAGTTCACTATATCGCAAAGAGCTTGCTACCAAGAACCTAGGTTATAAATATTGTTGGATTCTAAGGCCCCAACATTAATCAAAAAAGCTTTTTGAAGTAACAAAACTTGGAAAGAAAAAAACATATAAAACTAAGCTAGGAATCCTGAAAGACAACTATTGAACTTATATAGAAAATAAGAAATGCTAAATGCTCTTGCTCGGTATTTTAGTGTTCCATCATCAATTATCGCCTCTCAGTCTTTCTTTGTGAGGCATTTCCGAGTAACCGCATTTCAGCCTCCATTTTCTCCACAGTCATCCATGTCTCCACTATGAGCCCTGCTCTCGGGCAATTTTCTTCCACCACTGCAAGAATCGCCCACGCCTCTACCATTGCCCGACTCGAGAAACGCTTCCTCCATGTTTTGCCTTTGAGACGGCTCCCAATATCCCTCCTCCGCTAGCATCTTAAAAAAATAATTTAATTCCAAAATGTCTATGGATATAGGTTAATCCTCTCATGGGCCTAGCTCTCATCTGATTGAGTCAAGGCTCGCGGTGCTTGGGTTTGGCATATCTATTTGACTCATTCCACTACCATTTAAAATTCCAAAAAATTATTTTTAATGTTAACATATATTCTTTATAGTGGTTTAGAGGAAATCGTAATCCCTATCCTCCGGTTACAGCAAGCAGAGAGACCTTAGTGGGCTTGTCAATTACACTGAAGGATGCAGGTTAGGTTGCGCCAGTGAAGAAATCAGCCCATTTTGCCTATACTACCGGGGCATTGGCCCCTGTCCAGATTTTGTTTTTCACACTTTCAGCTTGTGAGAACTCATGGTAGCTAGAAGCAAGAGTCAACAGCAAAACCAAATGCAAACACAGCAGTATGAATTGTTTAACAAAGCTTCCTTACACCACATGATTCACACCCTTCAGCACGGACAACAATGCCTAAGGCAAGTCATCCTTGATGTTTCTCTCTTTTCCCTTCTTCCACAATCTTCCAATTTTGGGTTTTTGACATCTCCAGTAGAAAGCTTATATTGTGTTTAGAAAAAAAAAAAAAAAAAAAGAGCCCAACATGGATGTCTCTTTGAAGGTTTGTTCTTATACACTTTGCTTCCATTTTGTGGGGAACATTATGTTTCAGCTAATTGATTTGAGAACAATTGCAAAAAAGTATGTTAATGTAAAATACACTTGTCTGATCTACGTAAAATAATTACGTTATACATAAATAGCGATTTGGCATACAATATACCGAAAATGTCCCTCTCACTCAACAGCTCATTAGCTCCCTCTAACATTGTTCACATGAGATAACAGATGTGACTCCGTTACTGGACACATTATAATATTTTATTACAAGAGATAAGATCCTCGGAGCGATTAAGGCGTGGAGACACTACTTAATATATTCACATTCATCTTACTGTCTTCATCTTAATACTATATATAATCATAATAAATCGTAACAAGGCATTTTTTGTATATTATAACTAATCACCACTTTCATATATGAAACATAGTTATTTTTTTATGAAATTGTATTCAACTATGTATTTTTCGTTTTATAAGACTTTCGTGTAATTATTCTGTTTTTTTAGAATGTAATGAAAGACAAGTTTCCCAATTTTTTTGGAAAGCATTTGGTCTGCAATATCATATGTATCATATGTAGTAAAGCATTTGGTTGTCTCTTACCTGGTCGGAAAGAGAACTTCCAGTTAGCGTCATGCATAGTTGGATAATGACGTCACCAAGAAACTTTTCTCCTACTAATCGCCAAGCGGTCATGGCTGAATGGAAAATTCTTTGCCCTCTCGTGCAAGAAATCCCACTTCTGAATCATTGAATGGACGCGTTTTCTTGAATTAGTCAATTATATATTTATGCCTAATTGTTTCTTTTAGGTGTGATCGCCATAGCTGCCGCCGAGCAGAGACAAGTGGAAATGACATTCAAGGACCCACTTCTTCCTTCCATGCCTATAATTCCCTATTTATCCTATTACCTGTTTGGTTCTTATTTTTAAAATTACATAAGGAACCATTTTTAAAAGTTCGACGTTCTTCGAAAACTTTTCTTACTATCATCGTTAATAGCACATTATATCTTGGCATGGTATATTGGTATATTAAAATGCCATGGTCATTAAATGGTTTGTCTCGATCAATATAATTGCTACTCACGCCATTCTATATTTTCTCCCCGGTTGATAATAGTGGGTACACACAAATAATCTATGCTTCGCCTTCAAGGCCTACAATCGAATTTAAAAAAAGAATAGTATTATTTCCTTTTATATCTCATACGGCCAT
The DNA here is from genome assembly GCA_016808115.1 of Tetrastigma voinierianum. Classification (NCBI taxonomy): domain Eukaryota; kingdom Viridiplantae; phylum Streptophyta; class Magnoliopsida; order Vitales; family Vitaceae; genus Tetrastigma; species Tetrastigma voinierianum. Next base: position 5,408 of record JAEQBH010005164.1, on the reverse strand, counting down.
CAGAAGACTTCAAAAATTTAATTTTCGAAAAATGATAAAATAAAAGTACTTCACAAAATCCAAATTTTTCTAGATTCTGACGATTTAAATAGACTTCACCGTCGAATTCACCCCGCGAAATCTAACAACACGCCGAAGTTTCACGATCCTCGCCGACAAATGGAACACTCTACGCCTCGGTGCATCGAGCGTGAAGATGCGCGACAGACCACACAATCGAATGATCAAGATTTAAACACTAAGTCGCCGGGCGACCTACCAAACAAATACCAAAGTTCTAATCTGCGAGAGACATGCAAGAACACATTTGAGTAAACCGCTGCATGGATGTGGGCACGATATAATCCAAAGTTTGTTCAATTTGGCATAGATGTAAACGGCAAGCCAGAGACATCTCACTGGATTTCATCTTCCCAACTGGTCGTGGAGAGAGGGGAAGAGAGGGAGAAAGAAAAACCGCAATCGAGAGAAGAAGGCAGAGGAGAGCTTACTTTCTCTGCAGATTTTTCCGACAATCGACCATCTGGCTTCGCAAAGCAAGAGGGAAAGCTTTCCTCGTGACCAGCTACAAGTGTAGACCGGAATCGGGAGAGTTTCGACAACCCAAGAGGTGATCTTCTCCTACTTGCTATTTTCTACCCTAAAGTGTCGCATACAAGGTTCGCCTGCAGCGCTTACTGGTGATTTAACCATGAGCCAATCTGCTTTGATCACATACGCATTGGTTGGACTTTTAGACCGGTTTTTTGGTAGAAATAAAGGAGTTTGGTGCGAGTCCCCGGGGAATTGTAGCCACACATCAAACAACTTGATACAAAGCTTCTGACGCCACCCGACCAGAAATTTGCTACACATCCGCTTACCCCCAACGCCAGTGTGGGAAGGGTTGTCCAAATTGGTCAAGATCCGCCGGGTCAACCGATGGGGTCCGCCGACCGGGTCGGCCTAGATGGGTCTCCGCCTGTCAAGTCGGGCCCGGCTGGTCCGGTCGGATGGGTCCATCCAAACCCAGGGTCATGCATGACCTTCAACTCTCGAAGGTCCAACCTCGCGTAGCTGGTTTTCGCACGCCCCGCGAAGTTCGACAAACGTACCTCCCAAATTACGCCTACTGAGGGCAAGTGGGTATTGAGCTGGCCTGAAAAGGGGCTCTGACAAGCCCGCGGTAGGTCACAGGGTATAGGCTGCCTATTCATGACCTACCAAGCTATAACTCCCTTCCATTGTCCGAACTCTATTCTGTGTTTTCGACCTAAAGTGAGAAAGCTCTCCAGGCATTGGGTTAAGATTCCAGCCATATGATTGTGGAGGCCTGGCACTGGATCCGCCGAAAGGGAATTCTGGGCAGGAAGGTCGGTGGTCGCCTGTGGCCGCTCTTACTCATGTGACTCCAACCGAAACGGCTCATAACTTCTTCGCTCGAACTCCTCTCGTTTGGGTGTTCTGGACTCTATGGAATCCCATTGAGTAAATATTCCATCCATATGCCCGTGGAGGGCAAGGTACTGACCTGGTCGAAAGGATAATTCAGTGTATGTCATAGCCGGCCGTAAAAGGTTACCTATCATGTGTGACCTCCGCAACTGGCATCCACCGTCCCGTACTCTGATTTGGCAGGTCGCCTAGAATCCCCATGGAAAGGCCATGAGTTAAGATTCCATCCATATGCCTATGCGGAGGGTAGTGGGTACCGGACTGCCGTAAAAGTGATGCGACAGACCGCCTGATAAAGGTCGCTCTGGGAAGCTGGCCTGGTCATAACAATCTCAACTTCTAAGGTCATAACTTCTTTAACCGAACTCCGCTGGGTGTTCTAGACTCTATGGAAAGCTCATTGAGTTAATATTTCAGCCATATTCTCGCAGGAGGCGCGGTACCGGAGCCGCAAGGAAGGGAGGTCATAGTGGTCGGGCCGATAGGACCATTCGGTAGGGCTACTTACTCATGTGTGACCTCCAACTTTGGTCATAACTTCTTTCGTCTAAACTCCGTTTTGGGTAGCATAGACCTATGAAAACCCATGGTCAAGACTCCATCCATGTATCTATGAAGGCATTAGTGATCATAATGTAATGAAAATCTAAGGTGTTTCACCAAGTGCGGGATCAGATGGTTATGTCGAGGTATTTGTGGATATGACATGACCATTGCATGGCATGTTGTATGTGGGCATTGTAGCCAGGTATGGTATGGTTAAATTATGGAGGCTGCCAAATGCCAGGCTTTAGCTTCCAAAAACTTGGGATTAAAGATAGAAGATTTCTATGATCAAGGCTTCTTCACACACTCAAGACCCGGGTGGGTTTGTTTGAACTAGAAACTAAGTTTCTAAGTGTTTCAGGGGTTGTTTGATGCTATATGGGATGATTGGAACCAAACTGTCTATGTTTTGAAGGGACCGTGGAGGTGTACCCTCGCCGATCGGTCCAAGATTGTGACCGGGGTGGTGTGTTATTGCTTGTATGAATAACATGCAAGATGAATATGACATGTTAATGTATGTCAGATGATGTATTAACATGGGTTGTGCATGGAGGAGAATTATATGTATCAATTACAATTATCCATAGTATGTAAATGTTCATGTAGCACTCATATATACATGTAACATGAAGGAAAATGCATTGGCATCATACATTTCATATGCATAGGTACATCACATGGAATCTAGAGAGTGTGGGCTAGAGGATTGGCTTATTCACCCAAGTGTTTGCGGAATGGGTCATGAGTTGGAAAATGGGACAAAGTCCAAGGTAGAGAGACTCATGAGGGTGTGTCATTTAACGGTAATGTGTGTGTTGGGTGAATTTGGGTGTAAGAGATCCGTGGTATCATCCGAAAAGTTTTGTAAGGGTGTAAGAGACCCGCGGTGTGATCCCAAAAGCTATGTACGGGTGTAAGAGATCCAATATCATGAGCCGAAAAGTCTCATACTAAAGAAGACACACGGTCATGGTTATCACTTCAGACTTCGAAGTTTTAAAGATATGAGCCCAAGATTGGACTTGATTCCATCAAGACCTGGTGATTGCGTTAGTGGCTCCCAGATAGAAGTATGTCATCGTACCAATACATTTGCTGCTCCGCATAGCATGTGAGGAGCCCAAGGAGTGACTCGATGGCATGAAGACATCTCAGCGCATGATTACAAATCATTCCACGTGTAGATTGTAAATCTGTATGGAACAGGTCGCGCCTCTATCGCACGAACATTTAAATGCAGAGTAACCCTCAGAGATTATCACCACACGGGCTCGTCACCCCGTCGTAATCCTCCGTACAAAGTGACGACGCCCTTAGGAGCTCCAGATTATGAAGCAAGTCGACCGTGGTCTTGATTCATGTTTTGTGTATATATTAGAACGAACTAGTTTTAATATAAGGTGCTTTGTATTGGAGGATGTAATAACTCGAATCTATAATGTATGGTTTTGTAACTACATGGACGAGTTTGGACGGGCCATGGCTGGGTCATCTTACTCATGGGCGTCTCATGAAATGAGACACAATAAGCTTCCAAGCAGTGTCGACGGGTCAACTAGACCCCTGGATAGGATGTCAGTACATTCATAATTATAGGAATTGTTCTATAACCGATAATGGTGACTAATGTATTCATTTACAAATAATTTTCATGGATTTCTCAGTATATGTGCTTTTTTTCATAGAACTAGCTATGATAGAATAATGACATCTTGTTTATCTCAACTAGACGCGTAATAGCTATCCCAATGCCAAAATATTCACAATGTTTAGTATCTTTTCGACGGTTTCCTGCACTTTCACACAGTACGCGCTATTGTTTAGAACTGGAGGCCTTTTTTGCAGAATACACGCCAAAAATATCTTTTAATGCCAAAATTTTAATTCTCCTCATTTCTTTGTAATGGCGCTTAGAATGATATTAACTCCTATTTATTCATTATCTATGTCACAACAATCAGATGTTCCATGGATGCTATTTAACGCTCAAACTCTTTTTTTTTTATTCTAAACCCAGAGAGTTATTATTTGTTTTGATCTCTATCTTCTACTGCATTAGTGTATTGGTATTTACCCGATTTCGTCTTCATTATCACTGACAAGGTTGAAGTTGGTTCTATCTAATTTTTTATAGATAGTTTTCATGTGAATAAACAAGAAATAAAAATTAACCCTATGGTTTTAAAATTTGTTCGATGCAGTGAAGCAATGAAAATGAAAAAAAGACTCTTTAAAAGTTTCTCCTCTTGAGTTAAGTAAAAAAAGTAATTGAATACGTTTATGCTTAGGAGAACCATTTGAATCACACGTACTACTTAATTCAAATGGTTGGTTTTTTCCCTCAAGCTTACACCTAAGTTTATATATATATATTACCCTAAGTGTCCGTAGATTCACTCGGGCCCTTCTCACATGTCCAAAGACTGCTATGTTAATAATGAATCATAACTATGAATTCTTTTCCTAATAGATTGACACCCCAATATAGCATACCATCCAACAAATTATAAGAAAAGCTCCATAGAGTTTAAGTTAATATCATTTGGTGTGAATTTGTGACTTGAAATTTCTATTTGTTCATGTGTAAATAAATCAAATATTATTCCAAGTAATAAATGCCCAAGTGTTTCTTTAATCCCAATTCCAATATGATCCTCATGCCTCATTAGCCCACACTACTCCCGAAAGAATATCTATGGTTAAAAAAAGGAACCCTAAACTAATAACACGATAACTCCAATGATCTAATTGTTGAATAAATTGGAACCTGTAATAATTTCTCGAATACAAGAAAAGGTTAGCATGTTGTAAACATTGTTTCCTTAGTGATATATTGAATCTCATCAACGGTAAAATGATTCTTAAAAACATTCTTTTACAAAGAATCCTTATGTCTCTTGTCAAATGTAAATACCAAAAGAGCTAATAATAATAATGATCCATACAGCCCAATACCATCATACTTACGTGCATCATTAACTAATCGAGATCAGAGGGCGGGTACTACACATTCTCACTGAGACATTACTCTTAGTTACAAAGACCGAAGTAGCAAATCCTTGGGTAAAATATCACTTTGGCTTAGTGCGTTATTGAGCTAAATTATTTCTTTATGTTTTTTAAAAATAAGTAGCCGCATAGCAAACTTGAGCGCCAAACTCGCCCCTGATATGAAACTTCGAGTATCTCGAGACGCTTTCATTATTCCCATTAAAATGGTTCAAGAATAAATACTTTTCAAAAGAACGCCTTTCGTTCATCACAAGAACAATCCACTAGTTCTCCAAGCTAAAAACACAGACATTCCATCTTCTTAAACCAAACTTTGATGCTATTTGACGACAATAATTTTATATATGCCTATTATGGATTTAAACCCCCTGGGATCGATAAACCTTTTGGATCTTATTAACCAAAGAGATACG